>DWJN01005608.1:0-11335 GCA_018248895.1 Carystus phorcus
TGTAATGAATAGGCTCAAAAACTACTGGATCGATTTTAAAAATTCTTTCACCATTCGAAAGCTACATTATCCACGAGCAACAAATGCTATATTTTATTTTGGATAAAAGAAGGGTTTCATAACATATTTGGGTTTGTCGGACACAAGGTGTAAAAAAATCTTAATTTATATGGCAAAACAACGTTTGCTGGATCCCCTAGTATATTATAACGTAAACTCCCCCGCCACGTCTGGTTATCTGAAGGCACTAATTTCAGAAACTACTAGACGGATTTTCATACGGGTTTCACTAATGGACGGAGTGATTGAAGAGGAAGGTTTTCATGTAAAGTTTGTGATAATTGGATGAAATATGATGAATATTGTTCAAGGTGTCGGTAAAATTTAAACCGGTTTATAGCTTTCATTGAAAGCGCTGCCTAAATCCTTTAATATACAGCAAAATGATGTATGGTGGAAATGTTCTTTGTTTATAGGTTGTGGCATGTGATGAGACGAGAGGAGGCGCATAGACGAAAGGGACAAGGACGGCCAAAGAAGAAATGGAAGGATTGTTGGAGAGTTGACATGAAAGAGAAGGGATTCAATGTAGAAATTATGTCTAATAGAGGAGAATGGGAGAAGAGGACATATTGCACCGAACCCATATAAAAATGGTAAACGGGCAGGGAAATGACGATGAATAAAGACCGCGATGTCATATTTTTTTTTTATTTCCGGTTAATCAATGCTTGACTTCAAACCCGCCTGATTGTAAGTGGTAAAGTAACTTAGTAGAAGCCTATTCAGTCTTGACTTCAAGACACCTACGTTATAATCAAACGGGAACACCGACGCGGGTAATTTATTCCAATCCTTCGCGGTACACATGATGAATGATAAGGAAAAGCGTGTCGTTCGTGGCGGAGGGATATTCACGACAAAAGGATGGATACCTGCCGTGCGCCGGGACGTATGATGATAGAATGGAGATTTGGGAATTAAGGGAATTCCTGCATATGTCTATCTTTTAAGGATATCTTACGACAATGAATTAGTAACGCCTTTGGTGTTACTAATGTCTGTGGGCGACGATGACAACTTGCCATGTTCTTCAGTACAGGGTCCATCATTTTCCCAGAAACAGAACACGTTCGCAAACTCTTGCAGTTTTGATTGTTGTATGGTTTATACCCGACATATCGGAAACCACTCAAAATTCTTCTTAACCGGGTCAAGACTTGATTCCAACACACCTGTCCGAGCTGAAATGAATATTCATGACAAAGAATATTCAGACAGACTTAAGAGTACATCTAACTTTCTCGTTCAATACACCATTGGCAGATAACCAGTCAATACCTGTATAATAGAATCGTCGATATTGAAATGAATCTGTAATATAAAAATATTGGAGATAAAATATATCTGCAAAACAGAACAATATACAGTCAGTTGATAGGATTCACTTCAATTGACAGCTCAAATTGGAATAACTACCAGTAAGTGAGTGGAGGGTGAAAATTCAACGCAATTACTGCGAAGTTGAGAATCAGTAATTGGTTCCAGTGTCAAATATCTTATGTGATTCCTATTCTATTTATTTATTCTTTCTTCCCTCGTTTCGCTTCATTGTATGAATTTGCATGTTTTATTAACTCAATGTTATTAACACTACACTACGCCAACTAGTACTATTAAAAAAAAGAATTCGCTTGACAAAAAGAGAAGCAAAAGGTACGTATGTTCTCTTACTCTATGTATTTATATATGTATGTCGGTATATATCCAATAAAATACATGAAATATAATAAAAACAACGTAAGCTTTAGTTTGTAAGTTATCAGACTTTTGATTTAAATAATTGTAAATAAAAAAAAAAAAGTAAAAATACTTTTAAATCTTTAGATCTATCATTAATATACCGTTGACCACTGGTTGTAAAACAGTGTTTTAAAACATTCAAGAACTTATATAAATAAATACGTTATACTAACAAATACATATGTACCTACACCGTTATTAGACTTTCTTTTATATTGGCTCTTATTAACTCTGAATACGTACATATGTTGTTTGAAGCCGTAACAATGAATACAGTAGCAGCGAACCATAAAATTTCTTTGCGAACTTTATTCAAATTATTCGGAGAAGAACCTATATTCTCAGTTCTCGAATCCACAGTGAGGTACTCGTGTAGGTATCTATTTGGAATCGAAACTAAATGCATTTTTCATGTTGCGATTCTAACTTTTGCAGGCGCTTTGTTCTGTATGCCTCGACAAAGGCGCACTGCCTAAGATTATATTTACAGAACTAGTAAGTAAAATTGTGTTGCGAAGTCAATGCTTGTTAATAATTCTCTCTAGAGGATATTTGCTAACGATCCGTTATACTTAAGTCAGTAGTTTTTATACAAATAACTGACAAATTAGTCACGTAAAGGTAAGGGATTACTGCTCCCCATACGCACCAATAACACAAGAGACATCATCAATGCGTTACCGGCTACAGAAAGAAGAGAAAAATGGTAGTTTTGGCTACTACGTCATTATTTACTAACTATGTTGTTACTACGCTACTATTTTACTACGCTATTATACACTTAATTAGTAATTATTTTTAATTAATAATATCAATTACTACTATTCATCGTCCAGTACTAAAGCCATGAAGCCATTTTGCAAAAAGTTTGCTAGTTGCGATCATTTCTTCATTTCTTCTACAAATAAAAGGTGCTGTGTATCAGTCATATAGCGATATAGCAGTGGCGAAAGTTAGTATTAAATTGTCACTTTTCTTTTCGAATATTTTCTAGAATAATTTTATTATTTTTCTATTTACAAATTCGATACTATAGTATCTTTTATTTTTTAAGTAGAAACAGTGTCGAACTTAGTATTGACTTCTACAGAATTCTATACATTGCATACATATATATGTATACTATAGAATTGTATAGAATTCAATACCAGGTTCGATACTGCTTCTATTATGACGAAGCCAGAGTTTGTAATGAGCTGCGTGACAAAGAGGTTAGTGATTCCAATACTAGGGACCTGGGGCAACCTCGTCCATTGTTTAGTGAAGTTGGCTTCAACTTTAGATGGATGGGGCCTTTTACAATTACACACACTGTCGATTCTGACAGTAATATTTGGACTGATAACTCTTTGATCAAAGTTATTATCGCTTCCGGTTTGAAGTGAGTTATTAATCTTAGTTAACATACTTGACAACCAACTTGTTAAATTATTCTTGCACGAATACAATCAGGAAAGACTTTGTTTACATCGTGTGCTATAACCAAACTCAAAAGACTTAATACTCGCTGCTACGGTTTTCTTTATTTAATGTGTATCTACAGAAGAGTTTTTCGATCGAAAATCGATCAATATTGAGACGTTCAAGAAAATACTCATTAAATAATATATTGAGTTTATTGTATATCGAATTTAAATTAATGTATATTTTCTATGTACTTAAAAAGCAAAACAGTTAAAGGTAAATAAAGTAGATTAAAAAACATATTGACAATCCATCTTATTTGTCAAAACGATGTTCGTATTATATTAAGCTCGCCATTTTACCGCCATGTCTTATTTTCATTAATGTTTAAATAAATAGATAAGTAACGTTAAAGCTCCTTAACAGATACAAAATAACGAAAAGACAAACAGAGCTGAAAATTGATCTGAAATGTTTTGTGTTTTGTCTATTTATACATCGATTAGCAAATTCGGTAGATGTAATATTGCAAATAATTAAATTTTCTTTCGGATCGCATTGTGAATCTAAGTCGGTCTCGAATCATCTAACATACACAATTTCGGTCTAATCGTTTAGCGAGTTCAATGACCTACACGCGAAAGGAGAATGATATAATTATGTATGTAGGTATATGTAAAGAAAAGAAGGACAAATATTTTTATCTTTAATTAATTCCAAATATTATTATTGACTTTTTTATTTTAGTGTATCATTAATTCACAGCAGAAAATTAACTATTTAAACATCTGCCTACTACAAAGTTCATAGCTCAAATGCACAATAAATATGTAAACATGGCGCACGAATACTAACAAATAACCTTTTTCTAAAGAATCGATTCCAATTTTAAAATAACGTCTGGCAAAATATTGTAATAACAAAAATAGTACGACCCCTACGGCAGAAGTAACATTAAAAGCCACACAACAAAGACGAGATATTTTTCATTTTAAGACCCGCGTAGCCTAGAGGCCTCGAACTGACTCATTTGTCATCTCACGAAGCGCAGTTATTTTATAGTCCATTCATTTTCAATTTTCAACGAAAACAGAACAAAAGCTATTTATAGCTGTCTTTTAATACTCATTATAGTATCACCTATGGACTGCACTCAGTGCATACAATTTGTAACTAAAGTATTCAAATAAATTACCTACTATTACTAGGATACTGTGCTTCGAGTGTCATGTATATATATACATACACTAATAAGATATCATATTCGATAATAAATATTTGTCTCCTACCACTACCTACTGCCAATTGGACTAAAAGAACTCTTTAACACTTTCAAAAGATTACTAGGTACATATTTTTTATTTTTTTTGGGTAGTGCAGTTGAAAATGAATACTAAGGTAGTCAAGTAACTGTTATAAACTCCCAACTACAACCTTATCTTCGAATACTTGCTTATACACCCGTTCTAAGATTCTTTATGTCGGGGTTATGGACAAAACAAGTAACATCATGACTCATGATCTGGGAAGAAATATTGAATATAAAGTCTGCTCCGACCGGGAGCCCAACATTCTAAATTTAGCTTTACGAGCATATTTTAATATCAGTAGGGAACAACGAAAGGTTGAACTGGCTCTGATACACCCAGCCGAAGCACGAAAAATAGTTTGGCGGTTGACTCAATTAATTGAGGGTCACTAGCCAGGTGGAATTCATGGAAAAATAATAATATTAATGACTTAATAAAATATTGATAACATATTTACGTTCTTATTTCCTAGCAGGCTGGCTTCTGACATCTCTTACCTTGAGCGCCGTTCGAAGGGATTTTTCGATTCCCAGCGACGCGAAAATTTTAATGATACTTTTTAATTTCTGTTCTTCGTCTGGATGAGTGTTGCCTTGCCATTATGTATTGTTCATGGCAACCACTCCACAGGGAATCCTAGTGTGGGGTTATGAATGTCGCGTTATTTCTGCACCAGGCGCGAATAACTTAACATGTGGAAAATGCACTTTTTCGGAGCAGCCACTTTTAAGTTTAAGTTTCATCTGTAAATTCTGATGTAAATAAATACTTTTTTTATCTGTTGTTAACTTGCTTTGAGTTTTCAGATCACTATAAATTAAACAATCCTAATGCCTATTATGCATTGAAAAATATGTATGCAAGTCGACTTATAAACTTATTAACGCCTGGTACGGATGTCTGAGAACGATATTGCTAAGGCGTATACGATTGTCGATATAGAATAGATTCGAAGTGTTTGCCATTTGTTTAGGCCAGCTGAACGTTTTCTAGGATACTAGCTTACCCCAGCAAACGTTGTGTTGCCATATAAATTATTATTTATTTTAGAACTATTTTGATAACCATAAAAGTGGTTATAGTGGATTAACCTTAAAAGCCAGCCATATGTTGTTGCGGACTTTTATTTAGGACTTTAAGAGGGGAACAATATTGTAATACATGATTTTTGAGTAAATTTCACCGTTTACTTAGCGCACACAAGGAAAACTCAAAATTTTGCCGTTTTCGCAATATTTTTTATTGCCGCTCCTCTATTATTATTCCTAGAAAAATGGATTATTTTGCAGTAAACGAATTTTTCAAATCGGTTCCGTAGTTACTGAGATTAGCGCGTTCAAACAATCAATCAAATTTATATTATTAGTGTAGATAGATTTATTTAACAATAACGTAAGTGAAACGTTATTTCGATTAAAACTTACAAAACGTTTTTTCAAATAAAGTCTCTGTACCAATATTAGTTGCAATAACTCCGTATCGTTAAAGCATCACTTTAAAGTGTCGAATATCAAAGTTGTTTCGGCAGCCATATCAATATACATATCGTCGAAATCTGCTCTTAGAGAACACGATAACATGACTGCATCTGAAAGGAATACGGATCGTTTTAACAAAATAAAATGTGATATTGTCACGAACAAAAACCCGATTCAACTAGTATTTTTGTTTGTGACTGACTTAAATTAATTAAAAAATTCTTAGTTTAAACTTGGAACAGTACAAAATAGCTGATCAAATATGATGTGAAGTTGAAATATGTGTATACTAGCAGACCCGGCCACGCGTTGCTGTTACTAACGTTTACATACTTAGTTTAGCCGACTAATTATCTTACACCGCCATCTGTTAGAATGTCATGGAACAAATCCTTTATAAATGTTGTTTATTAAGTTATGTAATAATTCATATATAATAATTTATTTATTTATTCGAAAACACCTACACTAATATTGAACTCCATTTACATTTTCTTTTAACTTCTATACTAGTGAAAACTGCAACGAAGTTCATTCGATTCAGCAATTTACGCCAGATCTTCGCTATCTAATCTTATACGGTACGCAGTCACGTCCCACTTTCATATACATTTCAGATCGGAATGGTACCGAAAAATATCCGGACACCCTCTCCCCTATATCAACAATCCGGGGAAGAAAATTGTTTTTATGGATTCGATATGCTTCAATTTCAATTGGCGTCGGATCTGTTCCCGTATTCGGCGCGAACGGAATCAATTTGCCTCTGAACGAGGCAAGCTGGAGAGGCTTCGCTTCGTGAATTTCCTAATTCCACTTCATTTGTAGAAAGGTCGCCAAGTATTGATAATGAAGCTATCACTTTTTTTTAATTTAAGGTCGATATTTGAACTGATATGACCAGTGCATCATGTATCTGTTAAAACAAAATAACCTGAAACAGACCTAGATTTGCGAATATAGTTCAATAGTTATATATCAAATAGTTATCAAAATGCACATTTGTGTGAATTCTTTAATGTTTTTAACCGACTTAAAAAAAGAAGGAGGTTCTTAATTCGATTTAATTTTTTACTTCTACTTCGTAACTTTTTACTGGGTGTACCGATTTGGATGAATTTTTTTCTTGTCTTGTCTTGCCCAAATATTTAAATTTGGGCGACATTTAACACGTAGTAGTTGAGTTTAAGATATCTCGAATAATGCGCAGTTACTTAATGTGTATGACTTTTGAATTTCTGTTGTGTAGAACTAAATCATTCGACAATTATTATACAACAAAGGCATGAGATGTCTAATCCTTAAGTGAAGCCCTACCATCAAGCAGGGGAAGCTTTTGTTGCCTCTTACTACCCTGATCAACGGGCATGGAATTGGGGTGTGTATTCTAAGCTGCGTTAATACGAACAACCCACAAAATTAGAGTAGTTTTTTTTTTATTTTTCAATTGTAATCACATATTAATTTGAGTGGTACACATATCGTAAACATACGTGTGTACAAATAAAACGCTACAAACTCGAAACGTTAGATTATCGTCCCTCAGTACGAAAATAATCAGAGGCGTCGTAATTCCTGTCGCAGCAGTCGGAAGACGAAGTTGGCACTAATTTCGCAAATAAATGGACAATTTGCCGGGAAACTTGTCGCGAGTTATTCCTGGGCGAAGCCGGGGGTAATGGTCGGGACTTGGCGTAAATAATATTTCAGTTTTTTCTTATATTCTCGGAATTTCTGAGTTTGTATGCCTAATTTAGTTAATGTTAACAAGTTAATGTTAATAAGGAATGTCTTTAAATTCTTGTAATGCTCTTTGTAATATAATGAGGGTTAATAAATTAATTTTAAGAAGATTCTTTTGAATTTTAGGTTAAATTAACCTGTAATGGGATTTAAAAAAAATAATAAATATTTTTTATACTTCATTTGGATTTTTTCTAGCGAATTAGTCACGGATGAGTGGTCACTTATGCTCATACAACCATGTACAACTGTACTATATATTATGTTGCGGGTTGAAGAGGCGGTGTGTTTTGTTAAGTTACCTCCAAGTGTTACAATTGAAAGACATCATAAGCCTATTATGGTTGAATTTAAAAAGGGAGGTTGACTAGCCGGTTCAGTTAGAGCTGTACACTGGGTTTTAGGACTACATCCGCGTTTAAGCTAAGTGCTCATAACGAAGGGATTTAACGCTATTGGCTTGTTCATTGTTCATTACATTCTTATATTCAAATTCAAATTATTTATTTCATGTAAGTATTTATAAATACACGCATGAACATCAAATATTTTGCATCTTCATTATTTTAGAAATTTGCGTTGTAAAGAGGAGAAGAAAATAACGCGATATTTTGTTGTTTATGTACCTGATTTTAGAAGCCGCTTATACATATAGACGGAGTGAAATCAACAAAATGATTATGATTTTTTAGAAATCATCGTAAGTAAATTGTTGTTTTTTGAGTTGGAGAATGTTGATCTCAATACCGATTTTAATATCAATCAGCATCTTCAAGACTGAATTGAAAAATTTAGAGATTAATTCGCATAATGATTATCCAATACACCACGTAACAGAGTATAGCAAACTACTTTCCATATTTCTATGTCGCTGCTTTTTTCTAAGAGACATAAATATATCAGGCTTCTTCGGATTATATCTGTGATCAAGTTTAATAAATTACAGGTTTAATCAGTGCAAATTTCATCTGTTTCTTTTGTAGGCACTGTTTACTTTTGTAATTTAAGTCGGTACCATAAATTGGTGTAGACTTTGGATTCTGTTTGCAAAATAATTGAAATAAATTGTTTTGATTGGATGTAATACGATACAAGTATAATGTTCCACGGAAATCTTCTACCTCTTACAGCTACAGACAGGAATCTTATTCGTTCAACACAGTTCTGCTCTCTAATTGACACTCGACTCAAATTTCGACGGAATGACACGTCGAAATCAAATGAATTCGTTCAAAATTTTTACAACGTTTAATTTGGACATCAGTACCGTGATAACAACGACGCGGGTTGAATTCCTGATTTTAATAAGAAGTTGAATGCAAATTCTTTATATGAATATAAAATATTTATGGGTTTGGAGAAGAGACTAAAGTTTTAAGCCTCTAATTGATTATTGGACTCCTTTAGTTTTTATCATCTAATATATACGTTATTAAATTTTTCCAGTGAATTTTTCACGGCTTCTAAAATTGAATTTCTAATATTTTAGATTTTATTATTTATTGTTATCTTTACAACTCTGCAGTGTAATATCTCTTACTTTTGTTCATATTTTTATCGTATCGGTTACGTCCGATTAATAAAGTAGATACTGGTAATATTCTATATGTTATGAACTATTCTGGTGTGGTCACCTGCTATTCTGCCCAAAGCAGTTCCTTTAAAAATGCTCTTTCCCATGACGTTTGGAAAAGGGACAGTTCAATACTAGCTTCTCGCCACTGTTTCAGGACACCGAGAAAAGAGCGTTTTTATTTATAACGAGAATTAATAGAAGGAATCGCTTTGGACAGCGTAGTAGGTGACCACACCAGAGCAGTTCGTAACACTATAAATAAAGTTTATCATAAGTTTTGTCATATATTACGCGAAAGTCTTTAATTTTCTCCGAAATTCTTTACACCACATTATTTGCACTTTCAAACCTTATCATGATAATCGTGATTATTATCCACACTTCTTCCAGTCTCATATCATGTCAAAGTTACAGATCTTGACGTAACGTAGGTCAAGTGATGTTTTGCTGAGGTTTGACATCTTCGGAAGCAATCTTTGGTATTTAATAATAATAATAACCCTACAGACTCGCAGGCCCACACTAGGATTCCCTGTGACGAGGCTTTCGTGGACAACACACAAAGACAAGGACAATCACAACCAGATTGAGAACAGAAATATTAAATCATTCAAATTTCTGTCTCGCTGGGAATCAAACCCTTTGAAAGGCGGTCCGGCGTGATAACCATTGAGCCACGCCGTAAATGTGAACCTCCTATGCCCTATATCCTACATTAATGATAAGGACGCTTGGAATCAATAATGTCGTATCGAGCTCCGTAAGGGCTAGTGTTAATATATATGTGCATTTAATTAATTTGTTTAAAAGATGTGCAGGGGATTTTTTTTCGCCGTTTCTTCTCCTCGATGTAAAAGCACCTTTCCGAAACGGTGGTGGAATCAAAAAATGACGTGCATAAGTGTATTGAAATAATACCTATATGAATAAATGATTTTCAATTTGAATTTGAATATGTTTTACTCCAGAATCACTAGCACAACACGTATGTATAAGTACGATTATTTTAAATAGTTTCTAATATGGTTCACAATTATTTTACTATAAAATATACTTAGTTTAAAATTTTCAGAACGTTCAACGTTCTGGCTGGTATTTTACAATAGCAATCAATCAAATGGAACTAAAGTCTAGATACTGAAATGTAGCTTACAAGATTTCCTAGGTCCTTTTATGTTTTTACAGGTCCTACGGCGCTCCAAACTCACAGGATCATTAATAAGGATGAAGATTTACCTGCGACAACGTACGACAGAAACTAAGTATGGACTTTACACTTGAATGAAAAACGACAAAATACACGTTAAAAATATGTTAGATTTAAAGTTCTTCTTATATTTTGGTGAATTATATTAACATCTATTTCTTATAGTTTATAAAAGATATATTTATACCTTACTACTATTACTATGCTACTATTTCTGTGAAGTTTGTTCATACTATTTTTATTACCATTTATAATTTTACTTTTCCGGAAACCTTATTATTAATGTACGTGAATAATTAACAGATAAAGCAATTATAAAAATATATGGATAACAATAATAACGTTTCTGATTTGTAGTTGATTGTTTGAAAGATCAGTCGCAGTACCTCAATACTATACGCCGTTTCTGGTAAGAAATATTCACCCTATAGTTAACAAAAATATTAATCAAAGCCATGTTTAAACGCAAGTGCTTGTTAATATACCAGTAGAACATCAAATTTCCAGCAAATCATGTTAAGTACGCGAGTTATGTGACCCTCATTGGAAATTGCGTACTAATTGTTGTTTATCTGCCCGCTGGTATTATATTATTGATTGCAATTATTAAATCCGGCTTCAAGTACTTCTTCGACTTAGTTATTTCAAGTATAAGGTTAAGTTAATTAGTTAGTTTAGGTTTAGTTTATACCTACATTAGTCAGAGACGATGGATCATGTAATATAATAATAACAATAATAACATAACATCAAAGTGTCTCAAAGGGGCCTCTACGTGTTGGACCTGTGTCCCCACACAAGTCTTCCAAATGAC
>DWJN01005609.1:0-11334 GCA_018248895.1 Carystus phorcus
TACAAGCGTAATAAAGATATGGCACATTAATTGTTTACGTTTATATTGTCAATGTGAAGTAACGCTTTGACGCATGTATTACGGGCGAATTTCGACCGCTGCTGACAGGTCTCTAGTGTTGTTAATGCTTCGATATGGCGATGTCTTATTTAGTTTAGTTTAAAACGGTAACTAACTAAATATAGGCTACGCTTATACGACATTATTATCGTTTATGCACAGCAAAGCTGGAATGAAGTCCCAACGGTATCGGATAAGCCTACCGTCACGTGCATCACTTGTCAAAAGGAAACGCGAGCAATCAAATCGACCAAACATAAACAATAATTCAGTATTTAAATAATATAACAGAGAAGCCCGTGTACAAAGATAAGGAATAGGTTTCCTGAAGTGCAGCGACGGCTAATTACAAGCAAGGTAGTATAAATCCTCAGAGACTAATGCAATTACGATATAGTATACTTGAGATATGAGGGTGCTCATACATGCTTTGAGTAAAGCTGTTTATCTAATCTTGCATAACTTTGACGAGCGCGGAAATTAGAATTAATTAAAATCACAATCTCTGAGTAAATTAGTAGTCAAAAGTCTCGTTTAGTTACTTTATGGCATTTAAAACACAGAATAGAGACGTTAGCACTGACTGATACTAATAATATTATTAAAAATACAATAATTATGCACTATCACCCATTGAGCAATCATAATACAAAGTATCACCAACGCATTACCCGCTATGAAACAGACGTTGCGACCAATTCAAAACTCTGTTAAAGAAATATATCAAATATTAAACTCCATTAAATTTATTTGACTGTCTATTAGTAGATGCGAACATAATATTTACTGACTCAACCCGTTTGATCCGACGTTAAGTCAAGTTAAAAAATATTTATCATTCCAGTTGATAAAATTTGTTTATAAAAGACGACAGCGAATACGCATACACCACCAAAGAACCTGATATAAGCTAACTTGAACGAACGACATGCAGAAATATTTAATATATAAGAAATAAAGACTAAATTATTTCAATAAAAACTGTAGAAAAATATAAGATGTATAGATTTATAAACCTTTTTCCAACAATATGATTTTAACATCACCATTGTAAAATTGAATTAATATCGTACCTACTATAAATTCCATCAAATGCAAACAGCTTAACCCCACTTGGAGAATAGTAAGAGCACGGACCACTCTCCACAACGGAGGACCTACGCTGTTTCAATAACTGCTATCTACCTAGAACAATATGGACCGACTACGTACCGCACCGTAGCTCGTAACATAAACTTATATAATACGACAAAAGTAGCGACGGTGGGATTTATGTTCAACCTACACATCTACTTCATAATCTATAACCTAATATGATATTGATACTGACAACCTTAATTCCACATTTTCATACTATGGACACATTTAAAATGGAATAAATATTGTACTGCATAATCTTTAAATATAATTAATTAATATTATTAAGGGGCGTGTCTACACATATTACAAAGTGCTACCGCCGGGACTGTTTATGTGTACCTGAACGCAATGAACTCAAAACTAACAAACAAATTTTCATACGGTTTGACGGATTCAAATTCAAAATCATATATTCATATAGGTATTATTTCAATACACTTATGCACGTCATTTTTTGATTCTACCACCGTTTCGGAAACATGCTTTTGCATCGAAGAGAAGAACCGCACCATATCTTTTAAACAAATAAATAAAATAATACACACATATACTATCACTAGCCTTTACGGAGCTCGACACGGTGCGGTAAAGTGATTCAAGAACATTTTCATTAGATTTTCTAATTTGTGTATATTGGATAAAATGGAATGACATGCGTGATGCAAATGAAAAATTTAAAGTCGATCTTTATATATACAAAGTAAAATATATTAGATACCGAAGCAAAAAGATGGCAGGTCAGTAAAAACATAATTATATATTTTTTTAATTTAACACATACAAAAGTGAGTTGAAAAAGCCCTTTTTCAATGGGAAAGTTATCGAAACTCAAATGTCTGTGTTAACACAAAAAAAATTGACATCGAGTCGGTGCGAATTAAACTTGAGTAAAATGTGGTTCCTTATGGAAAATTGACTAATAAATAGGAATTCTGTTTTAATAGAAATTAAAGGACGCAGTAAAGTGACATTCTCTGTGGCTCATTTCAGCTACTGCGTAGGTAATTATTTACTAGAAGTAAATACCGTAGGACACAGAATGATACATTGGTCCGTTATAAAAATACAATTAACATAGCAAACAACTAACAGGCCACAATGTACAAACTAACAGTAAAACCGATTTACACGGAACTGGCAAATGGAAACGGAAAATGCGGAAATAAAGTGTAAAAACGCGAAAAACGTCGCCAGTTAAAAGTCCATGACAAACCAGAACATGGTTGTTTAAATTCTAGACTCCCTACAATGCCTCGCATGTAATAGACAATGTAAAGGTAAATAGCTGAAAGAAAGATCCGCAAGACAACAATTTTTGTCTTTGCTTTTGACATCGTGGAATAGCTCATAATATTTATTACGCTTAAATACGTAAAATAAACGAAACAATTTAATAAACAATATCGATCGATCAAAAACATAAGAGTATAATCCTAATATATATTTATATTATATATATTAAGATAAGTACGTGTCACGGTGTTAGGCGGCGATGGACTCATAAACTACATGACTGATTTTAATCAAATTTTACACACCGTGTGCAGTTTGATCCAACTTGAAAGGACAGCTTACTTCTCCATTTATAGTCGCAATATTATTTTAATTCAAATTATTTGTTTTAAATCTTACAAAGGATTAGTTCCATATGATTCTAACAGATGGCGGTGTAAGGTAATTAGTCGGCTAAATTGAGTATGTAAACCTTAGTCATGGCAACGCGTAGCAGGGTCTGCTAGGAGTTATATAAATGTTAGACAAATATTTCGTTTAACCATATAATTTCTAGGTAGTTAATTATTCTAGCTCCACAAAAAGTATTTTATCGTTTTCGGAAAACGTGTTTATAATGGCTGGTGAGTAAATAAACAATGAGCCACAATTAGGACTAAGGTCCGGCGTATATGTGAATACTTTTGGCAAATAGTCCGTGCAACGGGCTCGTTGGTAAGCATATTTCAGTCCTTAACCGTTATTAATCCGATGTTAAGTCAATTAGGCGCAGAGTCCCTTATTAGGGGCGGATGTAGCCGGATAGGGGTATAAGTGCTTTGGGGCGCGTCGGGAAGGAAACTAGAATCGCAACGCGGTCGCCGGCGCCTAATGGAACCCGCGAGGTTCTAATGCGAGACTTTGCAATAAAGGGACGGAGCCCCTCATACGGTATTGAAGTTAATGAATTTACGCCACTTAGCAGTTTTTTACAAAATCGACGTTAATGTTTTTTATCGTAAACTAGATGAACCAGCAAACGTTGTTTTGCCATATAAATTATTATTTAAGAACTATTTTTATAATCATTAAAATGGTTATAGTGTGTTAACCTTAAAAGCTAGATATATGCTATTGCGGACTTTTATTTAGATCTTTAAGAGGGGAACAATTTTATAATACATGATTTTTGAGTAACAATCAAACAAACAAACAAACTCTTCAGCTTTATAAATTAGTATAAGATAGCTAACAAAGAAAGAAACGACGTCTAAAAATAACGTGCATAAGTGTATTGAAATAATACCTACATTAATTTATTTTTCATTTGTTTTTTTTTTTATTTGAATTTATCAATTTCTGATATTGTTTAATTAATTATAGTAATAACGATATACTTATACAATCATAGGTCTAGAATAGGATTCTTACACTTTGTGTGTCAAGGCCAGCTTGGACAATTGGGGACAATTCCAGACCGATAATAGAAATTGAAATGTATCATTTTTAAATTTTCCCCTCCATTATGATAGTTCAAACGGCGGACGAACGAACCCTTTCGTATGGTGACCTATACGATTAATTGTCCTTTAAAAATTTATTTAAGCTACGCAATAATCAGTAGCTACTTACTCGTACTTACTCAGGTAAAAGACCAGTTATTTACTGTTGTAAAAATCATATTTTATAGTACACCAAGAATTTACCCCTGTATGTAGCTATGTTCTTTACATAGCTAACTAATTGTGCAACAATCAATGAACAAAATGACCGTCATTGATGATTATTACAACGAATAAATTTATAAAACAAATTAAAGTATTTGTTTTATTTAAGTAATAAGCCGTTTACTTGTAATTTTCACCACAAATTTCCATACTTGAAACAGTTTTGTAGTACTCTCGAGTTACGTTAAATGTCACTGCATTTTGAAGTATGGTAGTCGAGAGATCCAAAGGGTCTAACGAGGTCTAATGGGACTCTAGTGACGTGTGAAGCGAGCATCCTCGAGAATGTATGATAAGAGATGTTAAATTTTTCTGTGCTTATGATGTGCAAAGTCATCTTAGACTCTGAAAACACCTCTAGTGAAACATTACTTATTTACGCGTTGTACTCACCGTAATAATGTCATTAATATGAGACTACAGTAAAGAAAAGGTAAAACTTTGTAGCTTGTGATGTAATAGATTTGATATTTACTATCTTAATTTGTACAAAATGATTGATGTTGGATTTCATTCTTATTTTCAACAATGGAATGTAACTATAATTACCCGTGAAGCTTTAAAATAAATAGTAAAAGTCGCAAAGTGGTCGAATTTCGAAAATAATTTATATATTCTTTAAATTGAACATTACTTATAATGTTCTATGATTTAAATCTATATCTTTATAACTTCTTCTCCGAGGCTACACAGTTGCAGTTACAATTTTGCCTATCGTTTCAGACAAATTACATAATATGAAAATTATATATAAGAAAGCAATTCAATAAATTTAGAATAGTACTCTTTACAATTGCATAATGATTATCAGTACAAAGTTTCACGCTTCTAGGTCGACTGCTTTAGATTATGCGTTGTTTGTCACTCGGTAAACGTTAGGTCTTTGTTAATTAGTGACTCAGAAATACTTCTTAGCGATAGTTTTTCAATTGTTACCGACGTATGTTTTCATATCTTTTTTGTCACTTCTCGGCATATCATTGTCACCTCTCGACATATCATTTCGCTAGTTAATTATTATGACACTTGTATTGATAACATTGTGATTTTAATTATGATTTTTATCAATAATAGAAATTTTAGTTATTTTAAATTTGGATGGATTGATTTTTTTTGTTAAATTCTAATTTTAAACTTTCGATCATTGATTTTGGTTGCAATATAATAAAACCTATTCAAAACTAATATTGAACTCAAAATGTTTCACAATAGAGCTTTGTTTGATAAATATTATTAATCGCTTGTTGACAGGTAAACACTGGCGGCGATTTTGGCGCTAAGGTAAAATTTGTGGCTTTTATAAACAAGATCGCCAGAAAACACATTACGGCAGCTAATGGAAAAGAAGTAAAAAATAACGGAACGAGAGAAAATACCATTAAACATTTTCAATAAAGGTCGGTTGATGTCATTTCTTTCAGCCATTAATTCGGCTATTGTGAGTGACGGGGGGCTATCGGCTACGAATTCAATCAATTGACCCAAAACCCCGTTTGGGTACGGCTTGAAATGTTGGGGTGGTTGCCCCAACAACCATTGCCAGTGAGATTATTAACGATCAGCAACCGCCCTCGCGTCGCTTCGTGGAACCCGTCTCTAAGTATGAACACTCGAAAAAATCCTTCGACGGGATACTCCGAATTGAGATAATCATTTTTGTTTGTGAACTGATTTTCTTGAGTTATTAATATTGTTACGGAGATTATTATCTTTCCGCAAAGTGCGCCTGGCTAGATACTCCACTTTTGCTTTAGTCAGCCAACAAGCGAATCTTCGTGTTTCGGTTGCGAGCCGAAGAGCCAGTACTTTCTTACTTTCTTCTCTCTCTCTTTGTCGTATTAGTGATACCTTTGATAGTGATAATGTCCACGGGTGACTCTGATCATTTACATCTTGGAGATTGTCTTCTCATTATTGACTCGTTAGATAAAAAAAAACTAATAGTATTGGTTGCCATAAGATTACCCGCCCTCAGCCCAATAGGACACGATTATTGATATCTGATGTTCGTGTTAATGATAATTGTCGATAAGCTGGCGTCGAGTGTCACAAATGTGCTCATATCTTTCTTGTATAAGTAATAACTGCTTCTATCAGAATTAATGTTATCTCGAGAATATATAGTTATTGTAGTCTCAGCCTTATTCTTCATTGTTCTGAAGATAATACATAACCATAATGTACATATAAAATATATATATATATACATACCTATCCGAGCAGCCATTATCCAAGAACACAATGCTATACCATAATTGTCTTCTTATATATAATGTAATAAAGTAAAATAAAGCTATCAACATATGTCTAATCAATGACATTTCCTATTTCAGTTAAATATAAAGATTTTATCAAATCTTCAATAGATTTAATAGTTCAGTGTCATAGGGATGAACAAAAGAATTTTATATATAAAAGAAAATATAACATACATTCAATACCTGTGCATTGTTAATTGAACAGTATCATTTAACATCGCTTTATCCTTTGGAATGACTAAGAAAAATAAAAGATTAACAATTTCATAGATGCACAAACTACTAATTACGTTTCAAATTTTCATTGACTAAAGCCGCAATAGACAAACCTGATATTTTTTCCTGTCACAAATAGTTCCGTTGCTGTCTATTCGCCTTATTGTATACTTGCGCAGGAATTTTGACATAATACCTCAGCAGCTACTTCACCTGTGACAATTTTTACTAACGTTAAGTGATTAATTTCACTAAATTATTGTTCATTGATCGGCCTCGATGAACCTATTTGTTTATGTATAAGTTTGTCTCTGAAGCACTCTTGGCTAGCTACCATTCTGTTATTTGAATTTTCTGTCAATTTTTTTTCTTTTCTCTCTTTTTTCTTGGCCGCATCAGTGACACTTTTGGCGTTACTTACCTTACTTACCTTCTTACCACTTACCATCATGTGGCTCATCGACTTATTTGTTGTCTAGTTACATAGAAATAATCAGTTGTAAGCATTGTAAAATTTTAAAATATTGCTTATAAACACGAGGGGACATTTCCTGATCGGGATAAAAATATGTCGTTGTAAAGCATAAATGATACATCCAACATCAATAGTTTTGTCACAGCCAGGTCATCGGCTCCGGACAGGATGACAGCGGTTATTCCATTGCTTTGAAATTCATTTTTATTGCATTTAAATTTTGTTTGATGCGTTCATATGTCAGACGGTGAATGGATGTTATAAAGGCTAAGGAATGTTTTTGGTTGATAACTAGGGTTTGTGGGAAGTTTTACATAAATCATATGATATTGATATCTTTTCATGAAGAAAATATGCTTTTATGGGACACTATGCACATATGTTTGTGTAACATTACACAGGTACCGCTACAATGAATGAGTAGTTGAAATTATTTTACGTTAATACCTGTTACGAGCGTCATATAGCCATAGTATGGTTGTTCGATAAGGCATCGTCTTAGCATATACTTACACGGAACTAATTACATCCCAAATTCTAAAGAAAAATACCAGCCAAAATTTCATTACGTTAAACAAAATCTCTATTTACATAAAAACATATTTCATATCGCCAACTTCTAGCTTAACAGTTAATCGAGTTAAGATGTTTTCTTTTATCGTTATCGTATCTTAATATGAATTTCTTTTCATGTCATTATATTGGTAGTTATCTATATCAAATAAAATTACGTTCGTTACATGACTGAGATTTTATGATTGAAGTATACTTAGTGTATCTCATTAAACGCTTCAATCACCTGTGCTACAAATTATACTTGCGGTCTAACGTATAACGATTCTTTACACTCAGTATCCAGCTTGAGTAGACCTTTTAGATGATTATTGGCTTCGACGCATTAACTGGAGCTTACTATTATGGATCTCGGTTCTAGATATACTAGTTTCAACCAGATGGAATAACAGCGTCAAACATCAAGCGTGGAATTTTGCCATTTCCAAGATGCCAACGGTTTTCAATGGCACCGTTGCGGTCACCGCGCTCTACTGCACTGGTTTCGAGGTTCCCGTTCGTGTGTGATTTCAATTGGATGATCGAACGGGATTCTTGGATTCTAATACTGAATCAGCATTTTCAAAAAACATGGATTTTTTCTTTCTATACATTGCATTTTGATATCAAAATGATTATACTAGTATTATATCCCATTTCTAGTGACCCTGCAACTTGAACATCACCTAAAACTATATTGATATTCTTAAGAATCGTCTCTAGTTTCTATTAGTAATTTTTAACACACTTTTATAAGCTTTATTTGTATGTAACGGAATCTTTCAACTTAACTTTGACCGACTGTTGAAAGCCTTATATATTGGAAAATTTGCTCACGCGTGTTAAGGAACCATTACTAACAATATACTCATATTACACTAATATACTGATATATTGAGTTTGAAAGTTGAAGACGTAAACCCTACTAGAAAACTCATCTAGTTTTAGCGTAATACATTTTTCTTGGCTAACTATTCAACCTCTATTCATTTCAACTGATGATGAAGACTTGATTATGAAACTACGCAGTGGCTGGCGGAACTCTAAAAGCATAATAATAAATTCATCGAGTTTACGTATAGATGTCTTGACATCGTAGAATTGTTAGTTTTTACCATTATTGTATTTTGTATTATTTTACTATCATTGTTTGTATACTCTAACAACTATGAAAGACATAGTAATCCTTTCGTTTTACGAAATTTAAATTATTCTGGATTGCGTCTGTCCTTTTGTACAAATTATTTATGTATCAAGTTACATCAAGGTATTAGTGTCGCAGCGCATACATATATGCAGAAACGTAGTAACGTGTTGGGACGTGTCCTGTCGCATCAGTTGTGTATGTTTTATTAGATAATTCGTTTCAGGGACATTATCTTCTTCATTCAGTTTATAGGGTGAGCAATGCAAATCTTATTCCTTATTTTTCTATGTTTATACAACTTATGTTTAATTGCCTTCATGTCATTGCATTAATGGCCCACTACTAAGCACGGGTCTTTCCACATCACTGAGGACGTCTTTAGTGCGGATTGGTGGAGGAAAGCTTGTGTTTAAAATCTGAGCTTATAAGCTATATTAGCAAAAAATAAATAATGTTAGTTACAAAACTCGATTACATTTGAGAGCTTCGACATATTTTAGGAAGTACAATTAACCTCACGATAAGATAATTTGTTTCCTGAATTACAATAGTAAAATGTACCTATGTATAGATTGTTTGAAGTGATTGTTGTAGGAACTTAATGGAATTCAAGGAAGCATCTGAATGATGATGAAGTAGACAGCCGTGCGTCACGGCAGTCACGTAGTGTTGCCATTAGGTTTACCAAGGTCACGTTTCGTCTGCTCACGAAGCTATCATGGTTCTATCTTCAACCACGCGCACCGTTGAGAAATGACGTAATAAGTGAGATTGTTCGACTCCGTGCAACGTAATGTAATGTGGTGTTAATTATTGTAATAGGTTTATGCTTAATGCGTCAGTAGCTAACATAATCGTTTTAAAAGTCACGCTTATTACTTTATACGTATTTTGCCTGGTTAACAAAGCTTTTCACAGTATTGTTATGATATTTTTATGGGTGGATATTAGTTAATGGCATAGGTATTTGTTATTACTATTTTTTATACATATGATTAAATTATTTTTTTTCGCTTATATGTCAGATGTATGCAGTTAAAATTAAGCGAAAATAGCATGTAGTTGGAATGTGGCATATAAAGCCGTAAGGAGAAAGAATTTCAGTATACATAATATTCTTAAAAGGTTCCTTGAGTTCTTACCTCTCTTAAGAGGTTAATATACGCCGGTGATATTTTAGCCTTCGAGCATGTGCAACCTTTAAAGCTAGATACCGAGTATTTTGCGTTTTGGGCGTATAAGCAACACTTTAGAGTATTTAAATTACAAAGCCCCTTTCTACTGTTTCGTGGATGCCATGAACAACACAAAGACAAGGGCACACACCCAGAACGAGAAGAGAAATTCAGTCATCATTCAAATTTCGGTCTTGTTGGGAATCGAACTCTTCGAACGGCGGTCCGTCATGTTCATTACGTCACAAAAAATGTTTATAATATAGTGTTCCTGTTACAAAACAGTATTGACTGGAAATCAGTCATATACTACGAATACATATATGACTATATGGTGTAGTGTAAAATATTCACTATAAAAGTTTATTAGATTACAATATAATATAATATAGGTGTTTTATTTGGCTATGACTTTTGTTTGTAACGCGTTCATGTCATAAACTATTCAACCGATTATTATGAAATTTTTGACAATTATTCTTAGAGGTATTAATAAAGACATGGGATACGTTTTATAAAAAAAATATGCAAAGATCTTTGCCATTTATTTAAAGGCTTGAACGCGAGCGAAACCGCGGGTACAATATAGTTGTCTATAAATGTAAACAATAATAAATAAACGTTGAATATGAAATAGGTAATACGAAGCGCTCATAGCCCGGCGACTCGCGGCGGTCCTACGCGATCGACAGAGTTAAGGAACTGCGGGCGGTCGGTACTTGGATGGGTGACCGCTAGTGGCAGAAAAAATCTTGAGCGTTTCCGTGTTTCGGGGGGCACGTTAAGCCATCGGTCCCGGTTGTTATGAACATACCAGTCGTCCAACCATGTCGAAGGCCTTCTAGCGGTTTAAAAACATCCGACACTTGGGTTGGCCACTAACCTCTCCATCAATCCGCATTGGAGCAGCGTAGTGGAGTATGCTCTAGACCTCCTTAGTGTTGAGGAGAGATCCGTGCTCAGTAGTGACCATTAATGGGTTGGAGAGAGGTATGAAATAGGTTTATAAAGGTATTCAGTTTAGTTTATATCAACATTGTACTACAGCATAAAAATTTAAGGTCCAATATCCTTCATATTGCAAGTCACCTGTTACAAAGTTTCCTAAGCGCTTTCGTGTTTCATAAATCACTTTCCACTGTTCATATTGTCTCACAGCTATAGTTGAAGGCCATTATTTTTACTTTGTATTGCAATAATCTATACTCTATACTAATACTAATACTAATAATATATGAAGCTGAAGAGTTTGTTTGTTTGTTTGTTTGATTGTGTTTGAACGGGATAATCTCAGGAACTACTGGACCGATTTGAAAAATTCTTTTAGTGTAAGATAGTCCATTTATAGAAGAAGGCTATAGGCTATAGAACA
>DWJN01005610.1:0-11334 GCA_018248895.1 Carystus phorcus
CAGTAGTTCCTGAGATTAGCCCATTCAAACAATCAAACAAACAAACTCTTCAGCTTTATATATTAGTATAAGATATACAACCCTAAATTTTCATCCTTCTATCACCAGCCCCTATTTTTTAATAGTCATTTTTTTCTACACTGGAAATTCCCTAGAAATAATTGTAACAATACCACAATCAAAGGCCATTGCCTAGCAGGATGTTTTAGGCGTAAGTAATGATGGAGCTATTCTGAGGCATATTAGTCTGAAGACAGTCAATGAAAGAGAAATACCCCCTTACGTAAACTGGCTATACCACGAGACGAATGATTATGTTCATCTCTGTAATGCTTTCAAATTTCTTCCTTCAAACTATTAATGGCCTACTACTGGGCACACACTGATCACTGAAAAGGCCCAGAGCATATGCCACCACGCTGATCCACCGATTGAGGGGTTAGTGTCCAACCCAAGTGTTAGAAGTGTTTATGCAGCCCGAAGGCCTTCAACATGGCTTGACGACTGCTATAGATGTGTCCTCCGCACGAAAACGCTCAAGATGTTTTTGCCACTACCGATCACCCATTCAGGTACCGACTCAGTCGATCGCTTACGCGAGGCGCCGAACTAACATCGCTTCATACGAATACAAAGACTGAAACCTTTCAATATCAAATAGCGTGTCGCAAAGTTCTCAATTACTTGTCGAGTTGGAATACTGTATCCTTGAAATAAGAGTAGTAAAACGTAACAAAATGCCAGTATTTTCGTTAAGAGCTCGGAAAGGTGATGCGTGTTTATAATTCCCTTGCCTTTTTGTTGATTGGACACTTAGGAAATTGTCTCTACGTGACATTTAAAGAATGGTGCATTGCACAGTTGTTTAGTATTGTATTTGAAACAAAACATGTTTAGAGTATTTACAGCATTAGACGACCCGGGTGAATGCCGGACCACTGTTCGAAGGGTCCTGGGTTCGATTCTCAGTGAGGCAGAAATTTGAATAATGAATTTAAATTTATATTCTAGGTCTGGGTGTACATATGTGTAATCGTCTTTCTATGGCACCCACAATACGGGATATTCAAGTGTGGATCTATGAGCTTGTGCCGTTATTATTTATTTATGTTTAAAGCGATTTGTTTGTGAGTTTGTACCGAACTAGCCGATAAAGGAGTAAGAGCAACATGATAGTAAGTTGTCGTTGCGTATTGACATCGATAATACCAAAAATATCAGTATTCTATTGCCTTCTAAGAACGAAAAGTTAAGAAAGAAAGCGACTTTGTCTCTTAACCATTGACATTTTCTTCTATATACGCGTATTGATACATACGCAAACAAATTATCTAACATATTTTATGTGAAACTACTTTTGACTTTTTGTAGACCTTCAGATTATAAAAAATTAATAAATTTTATAGGAGTTCACTAAAAAAACTCCAGTGCTAAAATCTTCAAGGGCGGATTCTAGAATACCAGCTAGGTCCAAATCTGGTTTTACCTTAGAAAGAACAAATTAATCTACCTTTGATTTAATGTTCTCCAATTTATTTGTGTCAAAGGTGTCTGAAACCAGCTGAATACAAAGCCGAATGAACGTTCTCAAAGCGATCTATTCGTCAGACCTCAAGAAACATAACATCCGTATAAACGCACCCATAAATTCAGCACCAATTCAATTAACTGTCTTTTTATCTATTCATCGAAACGTAGCGTGAGCCTTTTAAAACATTTGGCACACCTTCCGATAATTGGATTTCTGGCGTCTTATTACCGTGCGGTGTCGCCTAACGGAAGGTCTTTTCCTGACCCAAGATAACTGTATAAATGAAAGGAATATTCAATTATCTCAAAGGGTTCATTTAAATGGGTTATATTTAAAATCTATATCAATACTAATACTATAAATGTGAATGTAAGTTTGTTACGCTTTCATCCTGAAACTACTCAACTGATAATCATGAAACATATTCTTAGAAGTATTAAAATGACATAGGATACTTTATATTAAAAAAATATATTTTGAAAAAAGGAAAAGATTTTGATATTTATTTAAGGGCTTCATCGCGAGGGAAGCCGTAAGTGAAAGCTAATATATAACAAAGCTTTTAATAATACACCTAAGTTATTTTTGCCAGAAAAATATTATATTAAGTATTCTGATGTGTTTGTAATAAGTGATCCAGCTTGTTGAAACGTGAGATCAGGTTCAATTCCTGGCTGTTCTTTTTATGTGATAGGTTTCTGTTCTAAAGTTATACATGTCCATACAGCAAAACATACTAATGCAGGATTGGTTTTATCGGTAATGTTAGTGTATGAACATTTACGTTACTTTGCTACCTTTGGCATCTGTAGCGCTAAAGATATTACCGAAGTATTCTCAGCCAAGACGGGGAAGAAAGCAAGGAAGTACCTACTTTGAAACCCTCAACCAGAACACAAAATAACTATTAAGGCTGCATCTTTGCTTACCTCAGTCAGGAAAGTAGTCAAGCGTTGTATAAAGAAAAAAGGGAAAGATCCACGATGAAGGTATTAAAAATTCAAATGCATTATTAAAATTTCGGCCTCGAACTTCGGCCTTCTGAGAATTACAGCCAGGGCTCTAACGTACGACGTTATGGCATGGTGACCATTGCGCCACGCGGGTCGTATATACATACATACATACGAGTATAAATAAAAAAAAACCTTAAACGTACACGTGAATGTTTTTTAAAAGGTTTTGTTGTTAATGTTCAGAAAACTAAGAACTACTAGTTGTGAACTTTTGTATTTTATTTTTATAACAATTTATAGTCCTCGCGACATTTCCGATTTATTCTGGTGTGAAATTGAAAACTCCCGTCAACCTATTCTTTCTGACAGAATAATTAGTTGCAACGAGTACTGCTTTTGTTCAGAACTACTACAAACTCAAGGAAAATGCTACGAAAGGTTCTGCTATTTGCGTTGAATTTTTGAAATAAAAAGTTGAGAATGAAAGCGTTTAAAATGTCCACTTTTTGAATCCTAGCGCAAAAAAGGGATGTTATAAGTTTAACGTGTTTGTCTGTTTATAGTTTCGTAGCTCTTCAACTTATATTTATGAAGATCTGTCCAAGGTATTAAAGGTTACTTAAAGTTTTTATGTAAGCTGTTTAGAATGTTGTGTCAAAAAGCCAGTAGTAGGTCACCTAACTTTTTCTTGACTTTCAACGAATTAGCGATACCTTTCATACTTACTATATTATATTATATCAATTCGAATCCTTATTTAATAAATGTTTTTCGCGTTTTACCTTTGCTCTCATAGGTCAAATGACTATTTCGTTACGAAATCTTAAATACAACTTTCAAAGTTCGTGGAAATATCGCGAAGAATTAAGAAACTAATTTCGACTTATAATGGCTTTAATCGATTGGTGGTCCTCTGTAGTTAATTACAGTTCTATAATGGGATTCGTTGAAGTAAATTGGCAGGGTTAAATAACTCGAATTTTGGGGTGTAAAAGGTCATTCAGCTATCTCCGCTGCTGCCAAACCATGCTGAAAAACGAACGATGTTAGGCTTCCAGGTACCTTGTTAATGGAACGAGAGATGGTTGATCCCGCTCGAAGACGGACGAGACAGAATTGGCGCATGTAGTCGTTTTGGTCCGTCCTAGAGTGAGGGACAATGGACAGAGAGGGTCTGAGGACGGACCAATAATGGTTACGTAGGGGAGGCACCGGTGTGTTCCTTGGAGATCCGAAGCCTTCCCATATGCGTCTGACTGCCACTGAGGGGGTTTTATTGGGCAAAAATCCCATATCAGCCGTTGAGTATCTTATCCCCTTCGGAAAAAAAGAGGTAACTCCTGTTAAAGACTTGCCGCTTCACCTTCGCTTGCTAACCGTTGCTTAATTTGGTTAAGAGTTCAAATTCAAATTCATTTATACGCTTTAAAGTGGGTACATTAAGAGCTAACTAAATTAATTAAACTTTCCGCCACAGGCTGCCTACTAAGACATGCGAATGTTTACTATTATACGTAATAATTGTCAATGAATTATTAATTACACCATTACAATTCTATTTAGATTATATTATATTACATTATGAGTGAATAGGCATCTTCTAAGTTAGTGGGCTTCACCATGCAAGGCCACATCTCTGTTTACCATCAGGCAGGAAGCATTAGTTTATAATGTCTTAATCTTATCTTTCCTCGTTTAATAAGTCGTAAACAATATCATTGACTGTATTAGGCCTAGAACATTGACCTCAATCTCATGCCGCCAAACAGGCATGTCGTAGGAGGCGATAGAAGCCGGCTTAGTTAGGTAGTAGGGCTTCGCGTGAGGATCACAATATTACCAATATTAATATCACTTTCTTCTCGTAAAGTCGGTCTACCACTCTTGAGTCAACTGCCAAACGACTCTTTTGAGTTTAGATCTGATAGAATTATTGAAACGCGGCGGCTCATGTCAATCCTATGCATTCGACAGAGTTGAGCAGCTGCGGCCGCGATCGGTGCCTGAATGGGTGACCGCTAGTGCCAAAAATTTCTTGACCGTTTCCATGCTTCGGAGGTCCCGTTAAGTCATCGATCCCAGTTGTAAGTAAGTCGTCAAGCCATTTTGGAGGCTTTCGGCTAGCTTAAAAATGACCGACTCGTGAGTTGGCTACTAACCCCTTCACCAATCCGCACTGCAGCGTGATGGAGCATACTGTACACCTCCTCAGTGATGAGGAAAGACCCATGCTCAGAAGTTGGCCATTAATGGGTTGAAGGCAATAAACTTATCTATAAAAATCCATGTATTGCGATGTAGTTGTATAGCTCACGGAAGTATACCTCAGCTTTGTTTTTGGGTCAAGATTGAGCAGTTCCCTTGAAGATATAGGTGTGTCCGGCGCTGTCACCGGAGGGAGCAAACCATTTTACGATAAGAAATATTAGGACTACAAAGTCTCGACGATTTAACTGAGAACTTTAATATTCCCATATATACGTAGGAATTTTGTAATGACACATATTTAAGCATTTTCACCCGCGATGCAAAACAGAAATTTCCATATTTAATTTTCAAAATTCTGAGCTCGAGGAATATTTCTCTTTGTGAATGCATTTAATTTTCTGGAGAAAAATATATAACGTGTAAACAACATGTTTCTTTTTCTTTCTCATTGTCTAGTGCTCTCGGCTAAGGTACTTTTCATTACGCAGCTTCCTGATTAAAATTTATCTTTTCCTTTTGTTTCTCTTAACTCTTAACGTCGTGGATAACTTATTCTTACGACATTGGTTTTTATGTTTATATGACAACTAGCTTATGCCTGCGGCTTCACTCGCGTTAATAAACTTCCTCATCCCTTATTTTATCCCCTTGGGGGTAGCATTGACCAAAAATAAAATAATAATAAAATCCTTTCTTAGCGGATGCCTACATAATAACATCTGCATGCTAAATTTCAGCCCGATTCGTCCAGTGGTTTGGGCTGTGCGTGGATAGATCACTATGTCGGTCAGTCACCTTTGAGTTATATATATTTAGATAGATAGTCGACAATGAAGAAGACGGGCCAATTATGTGGTCAATACCATCCATTAATTGCTTTTCATATTATTATTACCAATTAAAGACCATTGCCAGCTATGAAGGTGATGGCAACCTCGAATTTTAACTCGATTATTTTACTCATACATGAACGTTATACGTCAATTTAAAGTTCTTTCTATTACAAAATTCAATTCAGAAACTGGATCTAGAATTATGAGAATACATACCTATCAAAAATATTAAATATTTACCTCAAGTTATTTCATAAAGTCTGCTTAACTGTTTATTCATAATTGCCTCGATGCCTATATAATCCTTCCAGGAGCGAGGCCATCATGTCAACCCGAAATTTCCGCTGTCGTAAGTTTCAGCAAAATGTTGCTGCAAAGTAGACGATTTAACGAAATGCTGTCTAATGAAGATTTGAGTTTATTTTTGTAATCCAAAAATACATAGCATTTATTTCAGTAGCCTATTTTTAAATCCGTTTAGCGTAATCTTGTTTGGTAGTAAGGTGAAACACGAGCAATACAGTAGCTTGTTGAAGCGTCAGTCATTTGTACGAACTATGAGTTGAGTTAATCTTTTGTAACACATTACAAGTATTTACACAAAAATATTATGACATCACTGTCATTTTAATGAAATTTATCAAGAGCCAAAATAAATGAACACAACCCTTTACATGGTATTTCAAACATTGTGCGTTTCGATGAGTAGCATCGGTCCCACATTCAACTCCGGTCTAGGCAAATTCGAAGTATACACACATAAATAAGTGCTAAGTATTATCTTAATCTGTTTAATGGTTATCGCTTGAACCATACAGATAGACAGTAATAAATAAAATATGTTTTTTCTTCATATCATCAACAAAGCTTAACTATAAATTTCTAAAACATAAAGAAATATTAGATTTATATTTACAGTTTTAATATTAATATAGACTTTACTATTAAAATCTAGATTCAATTTTTCGTCAGTTTGTTAAACTAAATATAACTTATTTAGCCTTACAACGTGCTTAATCAAATCGTAAAAAACACGTACATGCACGATATTTCAACCGCAGCCCTAATCATAATTATATAATCTTAGCAGTCAAGCCCGAACTTTGAAATGCTTTACTAAGTCACCGTTGGAGTAAGTTTAATTGATTTATGTGGAACCTTTCTTGGGGTTGAAATAACTTCGCTTATGTTGTAAATCCCTAAACTAATTGCTTAATCCTAGTATTATTAAACATTGACGATACGGATCTAAGTAAAATAATTGGGGTAGACCTAGCTGAAGACAAACGTGACGTCATCGGAAACATAGGGATAGCAAAAATGTATTATCATGTAATGAAAATATTTTTACATTGTTTTTTTACAAACACACTATTACACACTGTTTACTTTATTATGTTCATTTTTTAACGGACTTCAGAAAAGGAGGAGGTTCTCAATTGGGTATTTGACAGTATTAAAAATAAAGTGTTTGTTATAGTCAGTTTGCAGTATATAAACGTTCTGCAGTTAAATAACTTGCAAATAATTATAAGTTTATCCAAAAATCCAAAATTAAAAATACACTTTCTTTGACATCGGTCAAGTGACACAAAACGGTCCGGATTGCGTCGGGTCTACGATGACGTCACACGCAAGTAAATGTCATCCGCCGACTATGACTTTATTTTCTATTTACTTGCGAGTGACTTCACCGAAGGCAGTAAGACGCCATATTGTTCATATTAATGTTTTGCGGGCTATTAAAATAATGAATTTGTAATTTGAATTTTTAAGACAAATACAAACCAGAATTAAAAATAATTACTTTTTGTAGATTCTTTGGCGCCTACGTAATAATGTTAAATAGGTTTTAAAAACTTGTCAAATACCCAATTGTTAACTGCTCTGAACTAACCTTATCACAATATTACTTACTAGAATTTACTATCGACGTTTAATGAAAGAAAATAACTATGGGTTAACAAAGTCACTTTATTGAGAACACATACCCTGCAGTGATGCTTAGATTAACCAGCAACGCCGGCACTACTCAAACAGTGTTGATGTTTGGTACTTGGAAGGTTATAATAAATGAAATTAACGGAAAAAAACACAACTGAATAATACATTTTGCTACCTTAATGAATTTAAATGTTGTACTGGCTACCTTGACAACAAATGATTTGGTTTATATTTTATAATGGTAAATTAATTGTAAATCAAACTTACCCGAGTTATTGAGCGGTGCCAGATCCAGAAGAAACAAAGCGTTGTCTCGGATGACGAGGTGATCGATCTCAGTGTCAAAGCTTTCCTCTCTATCTGACGCTTCAATAATGGTGACAGTTTTGTTTTTGGCCGAGGTGGTAGACTTGAGCGACCTCTCCCGGCATTTCTCGCAGAATATATACCACAGCTGGTAGGCTGATAACGTTGCCCGGATTTTTACACCGATTAAATCTAAAGGGTAACAGAAAAAGCAAATAAGACACTCATAAGATGTAAACGTACCAATACTATCTCTATACATTGAACACATTTTTATGCTTGATCAGATATTTCAAGGCTGGGGCATCGTTTGGTGGTACCGAAAGAATACTAACTTTCTGAAGTAGTTACAAAAGAAATCAAAAGTAAACAAATATATGTTCCTTCATGATCCATACCAAAGATGGCGCTGCAACAAATGATCTTACACAACAAGATCGAGGCTGTAGCCAGGAGGGGATTTAGGGTTCTGAAACTATCCCTCTCCCCCTCACAACCACCTAAACTTAAACAGTCTATCGTGTTATAAAAATTTATAGTTAAAAGAGCAATATTTCCTCAAAATTTTATTATTTTTACCCTGCCTCTTTTTTGGGGCAATATTGTTGTAAGGAGGCATGTAAATTCATTCCTTCACCGATCCATTTACTTTTGTGGAAGTGACGCAACGGACAGAGGAGAAGGTAAGCGATAGAGGGCGTACCCTGCGCCAGTTGTCCGCAAGCAGCGGTGGGTCCGTCGGGCGGCGGGTCGGCCTCGCGGTACGCCCCGGCGCGGTCGTACCCGCGCGACGTCGGCGCGCGACACCCCGGGTGCGCCTGCTTCATGTGCCCCGCGAGCGGCGGCGCCACGTTCGCTCCCCCGCACAACTCGCACCGCACTACACGTTCACATATAATAAAAAACAATTATATATTTATATTATTTATTACACTTGGCACTCTTCGTATTATCGTCTGCTCCAAAATAACAAGAAAACAAAGACATACGAACTACCGTAATCTGTTAATGACAATGATCCTGTGATGTTATGCAATAATTGTCGAAGCAAACGAGAAAATAGGTTATAAGAGTAATTTTTATGCTACCCTTGTATACATCCATTCATTGATCAGATAATGTATGATTTAGCGTATTTGATAAAAAAAGACGCAAACAAACAGCAATAAATGCAAGTCATGAAATTAGAAACAACCTTATAAACTTTCACTAATGTATCAGGTGAGCTATTTCAATGGTGCATAAAATCAACGGTATTTAAACGATATAATTCCTACAAAACATGGAATATGTTCACAAAAACACACCTGAATATGGGGTCCTATTCGGCCAGTACTTCGAGTCCTTCTTCCTGCGGACGCCACAAACCGGTTTAACTTCTTCATTTTCATTGGCTTCAGAGTCCTTTCTGTATCTATTATTATAAAAACAAGTATATTTTACCCACTTAATAAAATAAAATAAATATACTATTATGAGATAGTGAGTAAGAATGAAACAACATGTTGTCGTCCAAGTCAACTCATCTGTTCTAGAGATGTTTGAGCGAGGACACCGGTAGTATAAAGCGTACAATATTTGTTTTTATGGTTAATTTTATTAGCTATTTAAATTAAAATATTTTAGGTTATTATACTTAATCTATTTATATTTCTATGTGTTGTATTGATTGATAATTATTGTCGCAGAATTATAAGTCTCAATAAGCGATAACGGCGAAGCTTTTACTACTAGAGTTAGTATCGTCGCATATGTCTTCTCACATACTTGTCAGTGGCCGGCGTCAATTGTTCGCAGTCGCTGAGCGCGTCCCACAGAGCGACAAGAGCGCGGAGTGCGGGCGGCAACACGTTCACCACGGAGGAGGGTTGCGCCGAACCACCTACCAATATCACAATAGACCAATTACATAGGATGAAAAATGAGATTTATTTTTCACTACATCTACTGAACGAAGATCATACAAAATATTTCTAGGTAACAAAGGAATGTTAAACATATTCGCCTTTATTACAAAATAAGGCCTAAACCACGATTATCAAGTATAGGTTTATCTTTCATACTATACTTTAAGCCAAGGCTTATTTTACTTAGTCTAATAGAAGTTTAAACCGGTATATTGCTAGTCCATGTTTTGTAATAAGGCCGATTGTCGTTTATTTTTGTGAGACAATGTACCTGGTTCTGTGTGCGATGAATGCGGCTCGTCCTCGCGGATGGCGGCGGCTGTGTCGCCGCGGCGCGCGCGACTCGCGCTCGCTTCAGTCCCCGACCGCGTCAATGACTCCAGCGTGGATGGGTTTATGCGCAAATACGACCCTGACATATTAAACAACACAAGTCAATCGAAGATTATATACTACGTCAGATAAATTTTATTATTATTACTAAAATTTATTTAGGCCAGCGAATACTCTTGTTTTTATACGTCGGTTGGTATGAGAACAACTTAAATATATCCGATTTGATTCTGAAATCTGTACACGAATACAAGTTTGCAATTGAGTCCAAAATGAATTATTAAAATGAAATTTAAATAATAATTGCGATAAAAGTAACGGTTAAAATTAAAAATACTAATAGTTCATTATTAGGTGGAGAACAATACAAATGTAATATAATAATTATATTGTAACGTTATACGATACATTCAATTATTCGAGGCACTACGAATTATAACAATGATCTAAGAGTGCTCGATATGAGATTCGGACATTTATTTTTGTTTTTAATGTCATTATTTTCAGAGCAATGACCGCGTCGGTATAAATAAATGGCACATCTATGTTAATTTTAACTCCTACTGCTTAGGTCAGTACGAATATTTTACACGTGTGAATGTTCCGGACAGATACAATTATTATTGTAAAAATACAGTTCGTAGTAAATGTTGTTGGTAGTAATATAAATTAAAACCTAAGAAGTAACATTGTAATGTCGTATTCAGTTTAAGTTAAGTTCCGCAGTTACATACAAATCAATAACTTGAAATTAATGTTGTTTATCTAGTATAATATTGCTAATAAACTTCCTGTTGTGAAGTAATTCAGAGATAGCGGAAATATATTAAGTTATTATTATACATATAAGTATGATTCCATAAAAGAGTATTATTTTTATTAATTTTAAGTTAACCCTTGTGACTACAGTCCCACCTAATTATTTATGTGCAATATCAGTATTAAGTTGTTGTGATGGATAAACGGCATAATTCCGTCTTTTCGTTACTATTTTATTATTGTATTGCATTTTACTGCGGTTTTTTATGTTATTTATATCACTAAATAAAATTATACTATGTTTATTGTGACCTAAAATTTAAACAGTTATGATCAATTACATCATAGACATTTAATGATAAACTAGAAAGAAAACCATGCTTGTTAGTTAAGAGCTTTTTAAGATATTTGAAAGCGGTACTAAAATAGTAAATTCAATTCAAATTCATTTATTCGCTACAGTGGGTACATTTGGGAGATTACAAAATTAAAAAACTTTCCGCCACAGTCCGCCTACTAAGGCATGCGAATGTTTACTACTTATACATATATGTGTC
>DWJN01005611.1:0-11333 GCA_018248895.1 Carystus phorcus
TCATATCGCGGTTCGCGGCAAATTTTGACGTTTCATTATATTGTTTTATTACCTACCTACTTTCAATTCCTTCAATGAAGTGGAAAATAACTGCAAATTATTACTGTAATATCACACACTAATTATTAATATCATTATATTGTTACACCACGTTTGTCCCACCTAAATCCATTATGGCATATAAATTATCAGAAGGGTCTTTGGAAGTAAGTTTTTATTTCGTATTTTAAGTATGTTTCATTTCAAAAATAAGCGAAACTAGAGTTTATTCAAACAACGACCGTTTTAACAAACAAGAAACCGTTTATTGTTAAATGATACAGTAGACTATTGTTACTAAGAAAAATTTAGTTAATATAATACTACATATTAACGTGTTTAATACTATTAGGTACGGACGAGAGAATGATTTAAAAACTGCAATTATGTGATAAACATATTTATATTTTTTTATAATTTCTTAAACATTCATTAGGTACAAGTGTTTACAAGTTTCAAACACTACCCTCTACTGTATGGAAGATGACATTATTACAAGATATTTGGAATACCTTGTTAATCTCTTATTAATAATTTATAGGTCATTATGAATGGTGGTCACTATGAAAAGCCTGTGATGCAAGTGCTAGGAAGTAAGAAGATTCAGGGCAGTGGTGCCAACGAGAGATTCAGACTGTTGGTATCAGATGGGAAACACTCCCATAGTTTTGCAATGCTTGCAACTCAGTTGAATGATAAGCTTATAACAGGGGAACTCTCAGACTACTCAGTTGTTCAAATAGATCGCTTTGTAACTTCTCCCCTAAAAAATGTGGGCAAAGGAGAAAAGTAAGTTCTATTACTATATTTAAAGCTTGATAATTGTGATCACTTACAAAAATATGCTCTTGTTATGTATTTGATCATTTTAAAACAGGTCAAATGATAGTGGCAAAATTTTTAGAATACAATATTAATCTATGTTTACAGGCGAGTGATGATAATATTGGATATAACAATCCTTGCTCCGGGCACAGAGATTGGTAAAAAGCTTGGTAACCCACAGACTTGGACAGAGGACTCCTCTGCAGCTCAACCCCCACCGGCTATGAAGCCAGTTCATCAAACCCCAGCACCTGCTCCCATGTCCAGGCCTATCCCTGGCCCAGCTTTAGATAACAGCCTCATATCTTCACAGATGACACATCCAATTGCTAGTCTCAGCCCATATCAAAACAAGTGAGTATCTATATGTAGCAAAACTATAGTTAGGTAATAATTTTTTACCTTGCTAGCTGATGGTAAGTGGTGAAGACCTCTTAGATAATGATTGACTTATGTAATTTCACAGGTCTGTAAATTAAAACTGTAGTAATAATGTCATATAGAGATAAAATTATTAGACTATACTTCGTAAACATTTTAATCCTTCTAAAGGATAGTATTTTACAAAAAAATTAACATGATTGAAAGCTAAACATTAATACTTGGGAATTATATAATTTGCCAACCTACTTTGTATATAATATTTTATTTATTTTTCTATACTTCTCCACTGAATAAATATTTAATTGTTCCAGGTGGGTGATAAAAGCTAGAGTTATGAATAAATCAGCTATTCGCCATTGGAGCAATGCTAGAGGTGAAGGCAAGCTGTTCAGCATGGATCTGTGCGATGAGAGTGGAGAAATAAGAGCAACAGCATTCAAAAACGAGTGTGACAAGTTCTATGAAATGATACAGGTGAGTTGAGTGATACAAATGAAAGTAATTGTTTGTCTTAGTTATATTCAAGCCTGTTGAGTAATAGTAATCACAAAGTAAACAAATAAAGTAAATAGGATGAAAGTATTTCAGAAAACTGTACAAATTACTTAAACCTAAATCATATATGATTATTATGATATTTATTTGAAAGAACTTGATATTATTGATTGATATTATATTATCAAGTGCTTTACTGTAATAAGTGTGTAAACTTACAAATACAGCTATTTAAAGAAGACTTATAAAATATAACAGCCCACTCTGGCTTATGTGTGGAATATGTTATTCATTATTCTGGTGAATCCTTAAGTTTCATTTACATAGTCAAATAATAATTTAACAATCAGTGACAAGACAAATTCATTTGTATCACCAATCTATTTCATATACATAATTATATTGGTAAGAATTGTGTTCTATCATGTAGCTCATCTGCATATTTCTCTGCAAGTTACATACAAGAAAAACTTGGATAAAGACTTCATATCTTTAATATATAATCAATATATTTTATACTCCACAGATAGACAAAGTATACTATATAAGCCGATGCCAACTGAAAACAGCAAACAAGCAATTCTCATCTCTTAAAAACGACTATGAGATGACTTTCACAGCAGACACAGTGGTTGTAGAGTGTGTTGAGGATACATCATCCGTACCATCTGTCAACTATGATTTTGTGCCTATCAGCGATATTGCAGAGAAAAGTCCCGATTCATTATTAGGTATGTAGTCAAATTAGTGCATACTAATATAATAATCGAAACATTCAATTTGATAATAATAAAAATATTATTACTATATACTTGACAAGTTTGAAATTTTTATCATGTGCTGTCCCAGTAAATATTTCATCCCAGAAAATGATCTGTTGTTGAAGGTTAATAGTAGATAGGCATCAACCCATTAATGGTAAACTAAAGGGCACGGTGCTATCCTCATCATTTTGAAAGACTTAGAGTATGCTCCAATGTGGCTTGGTGGAAGGGTTAGTGGCAAATCCAAGTATCGCAAGTTTCTATACTGTCTGAACTGTTCCATTGTAGAATGACTGCTAATTTAAGGGGGACCGGCGGCATTCCGTGCCTTCCGATGCACAAATAGAATATTAATAGGTTGCTAGTCAATAGTTACGCCTCCTATTAAGATATACAAAAAATCTTTAATATAGATATTTATTATTTTATAGATTAAATAAGCGAGTCCCCATTATTTTATTAATGACATTTCAGATGTCATTGGAGTGTGTATCTCAGCAGCAGACCTACAAGAGCTGACGGCTAAAAGTACTGGAAAGTTACTTAAAAAGAGAGAAGTCACACTTGTTGATTCTACTGGTGGGGCTGTAAGTAATGTATAAAAATAATTTACAAATATTTATTTAAAAAATATAATAATACTGAATGCTATGTACGTTTTGCTGTTGGCATGTCAAAAGAAATAAATAAATATTTTAATTTTTTAGGTTGTTTTAACGTTGTGGGGGAATGAAGCGGAAAAGTTTGATGGCAGCGCGCACCCTGTTATTAGCGCTAAGGTAAAAAAATGTTTTGACTCTCGTTCACTTGTAATTTTTATGCTGAAAACAGCCAGTGTGATATGAAACAATATACACATAAATCTGTCAGTGTGAACAATGAAGAAGTTAATTAAAAACAGAATATACTATACAGTTGATACTTACTGTACAGACTTTAGTTGCGACATCTGTCCAGAGCTTTAAGACGCTAGTCGCATTGCGTTAAATTAGAAAAGAGCCGTGTCAGTGTGTGTGTGTGTTTGTGTCTGTCTGTTTGTCAGTGTGTGTGTGTATCGTCGGTAGGGGGCGCGGTTGACGGAGTTCAACGGCAGCAAGTCGTTGTCGTGTCTGTCCAGCACCATGCTGCGGCTGAACCCCGACATGGCCGAGGCGCACAAGCTGCGCGGCTGGTACGACAACGGGGGAGCCGATATAGAGATGAAGAACATCTCTGCTAGGTAACTCTAAAATATATAACTCAAAGGCGACTGACTGGCTAACATAGTGATCTATCAACGCACAGCCCAAACTACTGAACGGATCGGGCTGAAATTTAGCATGCAGGTGGATGTTATGACGTAGGCATCCGTTAAGAAAGGATTTTGGTCAATTCTACCCCCAAGGGGATGAAACTTTCTTAACGCGAGCGAAGTCGCGGGCAAAAGCTGGTTATTTATATACTAGACAGTAGATCCGGCGAACTTCGATTATTATGTTATAGCCTATACTTATAGCCTTCCTCGGTAACTGTATTATGCAACACTAAAAGATTTTTTCAATTCGAACCAGTAATTCTTGAGATAAGCGCGTTCAAACTATCAAACTCTTCAGCTTTATATTATTAGTATAGATAAAAAAAACAATGTTTGCTCGTTTGTCCCATATGCACTCGCAAATGGTAGGTATTAGAGCACTGATGTCTCCAGCAACTTTGCAGAGTTTTCTGAAGAGGGTTTTGTTACCAAATTTATATCAATCGGACACATGGATGATACATATGCTCAATTTTCTTAAAATTATTATTTTTTAAATTATCGTAGCAGCGCGCGCTCGGTAGGACTAATATCAAATATAAACAAATAACTAAAATTGAAGTTTCATATGTAAGGCTGAATTATCTAATTTGGAATGCTAAGGTACCAGTCAAATTAGTAGGTGTACTGAAATGCTGTCATAGCGAAAAATATTCTATATGCATATAGATTGAAGTACTGAAGTATGTTATGTGAAGATCACTCAAGTTTCTTTGTAGAGATGTATTACAAATTTAAGGCTGAAACAATTTAATTTGGAAAGTTAATGTACTAGTAAAATTAGGTGTAGTGAAATGCTACCATAACAAAAAATATTCTATATAGTGCATTAAGATTGAAAGTTTGGAGTACTTGTGGAGATCAAAGTGTTATAACTTTAGCTTGGACTATGATTGTAGGGTGGGCTCCTATCAGGGCGGTAGCGGAGAATGGCTGACGTTCTCGGAGGCCGAAGCCCGTCAGCTGGGCTCCGGGGACAAGGGAGACTACTACTCCCTGCTCGGGGTGCTCACCTTCACGTACGCAGATAATGCCGTATACAAGGCCTGCCCTTCGGAACAGTGCAACAAGAAACTGGTCGACCAGGAAAATGGACTGTTCCGCTGTGAGAAATGCAACAGGGAATACCCCAACTTCAAGTACCGGTTGCTGCTAGCGGTAAGTTTTTTGCGCTACAGTTTTGTCGAGGAAAATTGTATTTGTTAGCGATTTCTGTTCTAATGCTATGTAAAATGCTAGCCTTTCTATAGAAATATAATAAAATAGCTACTTCAGCTTTATTGTGTTATCTAAAAATACATTTTTTATGTTGATTTTTACCATTTTTTTTTTATCTAGCTGACAATACACGTAAAACCAAAATTTGAATGCCACTTATCGTTCAGTGTGACTGCTGTCATATATTAAGTTACAATAAATGATTTAACACTAAATATCTACCACCTTACTTACGACTTGTGCCAAAATGTATGGCGTCTAAACCATATTGCGGAAACGGCGGCCGACAGAAGTAAGTCGAGCGAACGGCAAGTCGCGACCGCCCCTTCGATCGACTAATCCCGCATGCATCTTGCACAAAATTAGAGTCGTAGTCGAGATTAATAATATTCCGCTGTGCTCAGGCAAATGTATCGGACCCGACGGGTGACCAACGAGTGACCGCTTTCAACGAGACGGCGGAGACGATGCTGGGCCGCTCCGCCGAGGACATCGGCCGCATGTTCGAGTACGACAAGAACACATACTCAGAAATATTTGAAGACGTCAAGTTCAGAAGCTTCGTGTTTAAATTTCGCACCAAGATGGAGACGTATAGCGTAAGTACATTTTTTCATTGGTTTGTAAATAAATCTATACTAATAGCTGACCCAGCAAACGTTGTTTTGCCATAAAAAATTAAAGAGTGGACCACCCTTAACATTTAAGGGTATGAAAAATAGATGTTGACCGATTCTCAGACCTACCCAATATGCACACAAAATTTTATGAGAATCGGCCAAGCCGTTTCGGAGGAGTATGGTAACTAACATTGTGAAATCAAATAGGATAAGACTATAAAGCTGAAGTGTTTGTTTGGGCGAACGCACTAATCTTAGGTACCACTAGTTTGAATTGAAGTTCTTTTTGTTGGATAATTTACTGAGGAAGGCTCATAGACTATATTACGACCAAAAGGAGCAGAGAACAGGACAAATGTTCCAAGGTTGTATAAAGTTCGCCGGGTCCATTAGTTGTATAGATGAAGTTGAACATTTCACATAAGTAACGCAGGCGGACAACCAATTCACAGATCGACAGATTTTTTTTACATTAACCATTAAAGAACTATAGTAATTTAATATTCATTTACTTTGCTACAGTACCCCCTGTAGAATAAGAATATCTGTTGATACATTCCTTATCCATACCTGATCAACAGTGGATGTAAACATATTTTAAGCACTACAATAAATTTCCAGGATGAGACCAGATTGAAAACGACGGTGATGAATGTCCAGCCAGTGGACTACAAGGACGCTAACGCTAGACTTATCAAGAGCATAAAAGCCCTCAGCGGAGTCGAGGTCTAACTAAACAACTCCGTGGTGAAAATTGTTAGTGCAGTGCCCTAGGGACTGGTTGAAGCCGAGCTTGCAGATTTAAAATGCATACCTGATAAATGTTAAATAATTAAAAATTATGTTAATTCTCAAGTATGGTTATTTGTATTTTTATTTTTAATAATAAAAAGTAACAATTAACTTGTTGTTTTTTTCACTACGTTAATTATTATATTTCAATTTGATTATGGTAATTAAAAAATAAAACAATATATTAATTCACTAGTTACTTTATTCAACCTCATTGATATGGTTTGTAATTTGGCTAATAAAATGGACATTTAAATGTAGAGACACCCACTCGAGCAACTTTAAGAAAAATTATTATCCTATTCCAACTTAGGCCAAATTGATGTAACCTACATTTATACATGGTTATGAAATAACACTGGGCGTTACCAAAATTCAAACATTTACCAGCCACAACAAATCCTACTGCTCTAGATTTATAACTGTTCGTTCAATAAACATTCATCAATGACGATTAGATATTAAAATATCGATTCATTAAAAACGAATAAATTTTTACATATTACAACCAAATCGTGATTCAATACGCCGTGACGATCATCATATTCGTTTTATGATGAAATCTTACGATTCGTGAGCGACAATTTGTGCCACTAAAATAAAGCAGCGTTTTAAACCACGATCCGGAAAAAATGACTTCCAAATGCGAATGAACCTTTACGAAATTATTGATTTCTATACAGAAAAAAAAATGTGATATTTGAAACCTACAACAATCCTAATTCTACACGCACAAACTGTAACATTGAAATAGATAAGTAAATGATATCTTACAACTGTATCCAACATCGATTCTATATAAAACTATCCGTTGCAATCGATAAATATGTATCTCTGTAATATTCTAGCTAGGCTATAACTATTGTACATCTCAACTAACTACCAGTTTATAATTGAAAGCGAAAATATCCGATACTCTATTACATTTTGTATTAGTTGCGAAATATATACCTAAAGTCCGTTGCCCGAGTGGTAGGAAGGGTGTGCGAAAAATGAAGTAGCTACACTAGTGTTCATTCCGTATTGCAAGAATTGAACTTCTATTTAGACGTACACTTACAGATAATATAATAATTAACATTCATATAATAAAAATACACTTGAAAAAAGTAAGTTCTTTAGTCAAATGGCAGTGTGATGATTCCTTTGCATGTGCTTTAGAAAGTTATAACATGCATTGCTGCTACACGCGTCGCTCGTACATTACATTCGTTACAGAAAGTGTTGCTGCCAAATACATTATTGTCTTTTAGGATTCGATAAAAACTAAACCAACAGTGAGTTTCAGTAACTTCTAAACTAATGTAACCTAGACATACGAGTTCCATATTCGTACAACTTTTGCAGCTGTATTTGAGTATTCTTATACATATCCTATTTTTTAAATATAATGAGACTCGTTTTCGTCATGGAGTACACATAACAAATTATTGTTTACAGACTAAAGTTTCAAAATATTAAAATACTATACTGTATAAAATTTCATCAAAATAAATATCATCACTACGCCTTGTAGCAGCAATAAAAAAATAAATACGACTAACTCTTCTCACAATTTAGCAATAGTAAAAATGCACAAAAAAATAATAATTAATATTGATTGACTGACAAGAAATCTCTTACAATTAAAGCTGCCGTAATATACTGCTCAACGGCTCGATAACTTAGTATTTTAATTACGAGGTCATACATCATTATCAATTTATCACAAAAATCAAATGTCCAAATGTTCAATAACCCTTCATGTGCTGAGACACTGAACCGAACTACTAGGAATTTTAATAAGTCCAAAATATTCCGAAATGAGAGATCACACGAAGGATTAATGAGATCTTACTAATATAGGTGTATAAAATAATAAATTAAAGCCATAACCAAGACAATTTGATATTCAGAATGGTCTCGTCTCATCAAAGTCGTAACTTAATCAGATAATTTTATCGAAAAAGATCGAATCACGCTACACCATTCTCACAATATATACTAAATGCCTTAATCGTAATAATTGTAATTCAACACGGTGTCTGCCCGCGGCCGCACACACGCGGCGCGCAGTTCACGTGTCAACGCTATATTCAAACGTGTTACAGTTACATTAAACATAGACTTTAGTAGTTTAAATACGTTACAAATATATGCTAAGAAAATATGCGCTCGTCAAGAAATAATTCTCAATTCCAAAGGAGCCGCTCGTCTACATCGAACCGGTCATCGGTTACGAGAACCGCACGAGGGGCCCTAGCGGCCGCCCGTTCCTTCCGTACACATAAACAACAATGACGATTAAAAGGATTAATAAAAAATAGATTCGCACTAGCGAGAGTCCGATAGGAGGTAACTTCGGTAAATTAATTCCTCGAAGATCTCAGTAGTATCATAGCCGGGTACGTGCACCCATTGCGCACTTCACGTTCACTGTTCACTTAGCACTAGATCGCACATTAACCATACAGTAACTTAACCTACGAGTCCGTCTCTCAGCGGGAGTGGGGGGAGGGGGGGTGTTGGGTGCGAGAGGGACAGCCTGCCCGGCTCTGTCCCGCTCGCGGCCCGCGGGCGCCCGCCGCCGCGCTACGTCGACTCTAGTCGTCTACCACAAATAACTTAACGCAAATAAATAATAACGAAACGCTCTTTGGAACGGATTGCATTCGAGGTACGCGGGTCCGGAACCGTCGCGATCGATCGCGAGTCAAAAGTTAAACATATTAAAACCATTAATTTAGGCATGGAAATGGATGTATGGAACCAAAAAAAAACTAAATAAAAATTCAAATCTCAACAACTGTCCTTTAAAGTCTAAATGTATTGCAAATTCTCACAGAGATAAGACCTATGCTAATTGTATGTTGTTCGTTTCGTGAAATAAGACAGTCCCGACCCGAGCCACCGAGACGGCAGCGAAATGAAAACGGCCGATTCGAATAACACTAAATAAATACAACAAAATTGACTCAAGCCAAGCTACTTGTCAGATCAATTAACTTCCTACTCAGTCCTATAGCTCATCAGTCATGTAACAGACTCACGAGCAATCACTTTTGCACATCCTAAACTATAAATACGTTAATATAACAATAAATAAATTACAACATTAAAGTAAATTAAGTTACTCGTAAAACTAAACTTATGCCCACTATATTATTACTAAACGAGATTCTATTAATTTCAATAAAAAAAATAGGTTGATTAATCATATCCATGAAGACTTTAGCTGCAATTCATAAGAGAAAAGATTTCGCGAGTGGGAATTTTTCCCGATATGAAAAAAGAAATGTATATAGCAGATCTAAAAAACCTTTTAGTTTCAATGATTACTAATGGAAACTAAACATACACTATAGCCTAAAAAATAATAATAAATAACGTAAACTAAAAAATATCACCAAGTTTGTTTTAATTTCTTTTATCTCCACGATTTTATTGCATTAAAATCTTTCAACCGCTTGAAAAAAATAAACAATTCTTGAGCGTTATTCGCGAAAATTTTATGAATTAACATAAAATGTATTTAATCGCTCGATCTTTGCTATTCGCTCCGCTAACAATACCTACGCATCGTTCCCGAACTGTCACAAAGAGCTTCAAATAAAAGTCAACTCAAGTGGACAATCACAACCAAACAAAGCCACGGGCCGTATTGAAATACTCATCGCATATTTGTGCTGAAGTTAGCGAAGCGCTAACTTGTATAGTTCGGTTATCTAAAACTGGCACACACATACACATATTACACTTGTATAGTGTCTGTAAATATGTGTGTGAAAAACCGATCTCGCAAGACCAAACTTTTGTGTGTGACAGAGATTGTCATTGTTTTGTTTTTATTATTATTAGGAAATATCATACTTTTTCTAATGGTTTAAAGAATCCTTTTATCCTTAATATACTTAAAAAGGATTCTTAATATCATACTCGAGTAAATATCCTATAGTGTAACAGAGATCTCGACAGCTTTAGATAACCGACACATACATATGTAGGGAATACTCCCAATTCGACACTTGGTCGCATTATATAGCGTTGTCTACTTCAATTATTGCCCTGTGCGCCAAATAATATGGAATTAAAGTTTTTTTTATCAAATCGCAACCCAAAAATAAATTAAAAATACACGGAATACTATAGACGATTTGTTACTACATTTTCAACACTTCAGTCCTACAAGAGTAAAACCAACTATGCGTCATTAGTAAGAGCGAAACAGAACACATTATTTAATAAACTTACGTCAACTAATCGTAATTGCAAAACATTCAAACGAAAGTTAATTTTTTACCCATGTAAACAAATATTGTAATTACGATAAATTTTCAATATTTTTAATATTTGTTTATTAAAAAAACGATGTTATATATTTAGGTGAAGTGCAACAAATCGTCTATAAGAAGAACATAAAGAGTGTTGTGTGGTAGTGGTAGGTGTGGTGTGAGTGGTGTCACACTAGGAAGACGTTAGCGCGTGCGGGCGGGTCGCTCGGGCGGGCGCGGGGCGGCGCGCGAGCCCCGGCGCGCTCACGGCACCAGGTCGGGCAGGCGCCCGCGGCCCTAGGGGCGCGCCCCGCCCTCCGCACTCACCACCTGCCACAACATATCCTATATATTACATCCTTATTCACTTTCAGGTAAATCCGAAGTAAAAAAAAACACAGTATTACAATTTTACAAATACTAATATTTCATATTCGAATGGGTTATTAGTAATAGTGATAGATGATTGATTGATTAACTGATTAATAATACATCTAATTTAAAATTCAAGTATACTTAGCATGATTTTTATATTTTTATGAAAAACAAAATTATCACTCTATATGTATACTTGTAGAAGCCTTTATGAACTGAACGTATGTACTATATAATTTAGTGTGTATGTGTATGTGGTGCGACTCACTTTCCGCTC
>DWJN01005612.1:0-11333 GCA_018248895.1 Carystus phorcus
ATTTGTGTTGTCAATGGCACCCACGACACGGGGTATCCTAGTGTGGGGCTATGAGTGTGTGGCGTTATTTATTTATTTATAAAACAAGAACGGGGTGCAGCAAACTATTCATCCAAAAAGACTGGACTTACTTTCACAAGCCATGTTTGTTTGTGAGCAAATTCATGTCATTTCATTGGAGATTGATCACTTTACTAATGGAATCCGGCTAAAAGTAATAATAACATGACTTTTTAAACTATCGACAGTATTATTAGAAGCCTTTAGCATCGTTAGCTTTTAAGGCAGTTCCTCACAATTTGAATTCGCCAAATTTTCCATTCTGTTTTTCAGGATGTAGATGTTTGAAAATATACGCCGTGAAAATGTATTTCACTGGTTTATACAAAAATGTATTTTTATGTTTACCGCAATCAAGTAACAGGTTGTATATACTTATGTATACATGTATACTTATTATATGAATTAGTCATTATTTTTAATGTGCAATCATACTCGTATTTAATAAAGGGATATTAAATATTAATTTTCATAAAATAATTTATATATCTTGATTTGATATGTATATCTACGAATGTTTTTTGTTATATAACGAATATTAATTTATACATACCTAATTTCTATGGAAAACAACGTTTATTTATTGTATGACTTTTAAAATGATTATACGGCTTTTATCCAACTTTATCTACTAAATGCAATAAATAAAAAGTTCATTTTATTACAACTATTATTTATATTATATTGCAGAAATTAAAGATTAATCAAATAAATATCCCCTTTTGTTACAAAAAAATACAAATTATATCTATTTCTATATTACAATCGATATATTTAATACATGCGTAAATAAGTTATTATTTTTATAAAACATTAAGTTACCTTTTTGTGATGCAATAAATCAACAAACCAATGTTCTTTAAATATAATTATTATTTACAGTTAACTATTTAGACTTTATAATTCATTTTAATGCATGTCTAAATAATGAAACATTTAGCCGTAGTACTATTGTATAGATGTTATTGTAATTGAAAATGAATAAAACATTTAAATATGGTTTCATTTTTTAATTCACCCACTGCGTCCACCAGTTCCTCTGAAGATTGAGAATTATTTATGGACTACTACGAAATGGTATGATAAATATTCGATCAGCATCGAAGCAGAATTTTAATTTGAATTTAGTTTTCATGCTTTTTGTTCTCGGTCTGTGTGTATTTCTGTGATGTCAATGGCAAAGGGGGTCATTGATTATGGGACCATGACTTATTTTATGAACGACTACAAAAAAAATAATAATTTATGAACTACAAATAGAAGCAGGATAGTCTTTTTATGTCACTAGTCGACAAAAGAGCAAACGACCCACATAAAAATAATTTACCAACGTCGTAGGTCGACGTCTGTCGCCTCTTACGACAACCTGGTCTACCTTTATTGGATATGGGGATTTTGGATATAACACAATAACGCCAAAGTCATACACCAATTAGTCGCGCTCTATTTTAATTCGCTATCGACCCTCTTAAATTTTTACTAACGCCATCTAGGCCCTGTCTCCAGTATACTTATTATATATTATTACAGTCTGCGGCGCAATTTTAGTCGAAAACAGGTTATTCAATACTCCTACCGCCATCTATTCATAGATTTCGCAAGTCAAGTACAATGTCAAAAGGAACAGTTATCTGCGCCAACTAAGAATAGGAATGTCATACCGCCATCTTGTTTTGTTCTGATTGGCATATCTATCAGTGACATTTTCTCAACCATTCGTTCATATCCTAGGAACGTGAAAATATCACTAAAGAGAAGTTGTACGCATGTGCGATCCTGTTCTTACTTGACAAGTCAGAGCGACAAATTACTACGCCATCTATATCCTATAAATATGAAAATATGCCAAAACTAATATTGAAAAATAAAAACAATTGCAATGTATGCATAATATTTTTAAACAAACATGTTAGAAAATTTAAAACATATATTTAAAGAGACCTCTATTAAACACGACGATAAATGAATACAGTTAACGAGATGGCGTTAATGTGCCCAAGAGTAAAATTGTTGCGTACCGATAGATGGCAGTATTGAAACATTTTAAATCTTCACAGATTCCGTATACGTTAATTACGCACATGCAGGAGTTCGTTAAGGACTACAATAAACGAAACACTATCCCTGAAAGCCGCGGGAAGTGCGGAGCTGTGGAAAACAGTTTGCGCGGTAAATAGTTGTCGATACACTTACGTGCGGTTAACTCCGTAAACACTTTCAGTTCGAAACTAAACTTTGAAACAGGTATTGTTTTTTACAGAATATTATTCAAGTTATCTGAAGTCAGTGTTATTGAGCGGAAAAAATATTTTAGTTCAAATTTAATAGTGGAAATAAATTGGGGAAGTGGCTAAATTGAAGGTCTGTCTGATTTTCTAAAGCTGATTGAAGGCTCCCCCGACGAGATCCAACATTTATTTGCTAAAATCCCGGAACAATTACTTAATATATCCCGTGATTCACGGAAGGTTTAATGAAATATTGCCACTAGTCACAAAAATTTAATAGACACATACTTTGTTGTATTGTTGGATAATACATTGTTGTATTCTAAATAACTTGAAATTATTGTTGTCAACCGATAAATCATAATTATTTACTCCAAAATCATAATAACTACACTATTTCCTAATTACATTTTTATTTTCTTTCTTTGATCTATATATAAATTTAATGTTTTTGATAGGAAGCAAAAAAATATGTTAAGTGTTGAAAGGACTCTGGTTAACTAAATTAACTTCGACGAAGAGTTTTGATAAGTGCAGTGTATATTTGTGTCCAGCTCCCCGTGTGTATAGAGAATTTTTATTATTCAGGAAACAAATTAAAGTAAACATGAGTGCGTTTTCTTCAAAACTGACGAGTTTAGTGAAGGAATATTGAAGTGCCGTGAATTAAATTTATCTGATCTCCATCTTATCAAAAAATCTTTAATAATAATACATAATCGATGTAATAAAAACATGCTCTATAGGGAGTTACTTAATATGACCAACAAATACCATATTAGTAGGCAGTTAACATTAGCGTCAAGTGCATAGCACTGGTCTCATCATTGATTGAGGAGGCCTAAAATGTAATCCACTACATTGCTCTAGTGCGGATTGCTATCTACTAGGACCGACGCTTAACGTGCCCTCCGAAGCACGGAAACACTTAAAAAAAATTTGCCACTACCGGTCACCCATCCAAGTACCGACCGCGCCCACTGTTGTTTGATTCAATCAAACACTTAAGATCACAGTTTTCATCATTATTAATAATAAATATTTTTCTTTTGTCATAGTTATTGCAACAATGGACGAATGCAAAGAATATGCCAAGATAATAGAGGAAAAAATTGCGGATATAGATGCAAGAATGCTCGAACACAAAGAGAAATTAACAGATATATTTAAAGACGGAAATGATCCCAAACAAGATTTCATTATGTCGCATTTCGAAGAAACCCTGAATATTTGGAAGATTATGGTGGACATTCAACGCCGAATGTTCAATAGAATAGAACAGGATACAATGCGGACGTCCATAGAAATCACTGGGCTGCCTGAACGCTACGCTAAAGATATTGGCGGAGTGGCCATGACACTCTCCAAACTACTTCATATCCGTATTCTAGAGAGCTATGTTACAGGCTTCAAAAGAATTCGTGAACCCAAATCTCCCGGTCCTGAAGCCCAAGGAGAATATCCGAGAACGTTGGTCGTTAACTTGATCAGCGAGAATATTAAGAAACGAATTTTGACAGTGGCAGATTCTGTTGTACTAAGCGTGCTGGGCTCCGATCTGCCTATAAATATCACTGAGCATCTAACCCCTGCAAACAGTGAGTTGCTTAAGAAAGCTCGCGAGGAAGCGCTTCGCCAAGGCATAGATCACGTGTGGTCAGAGGACGGGAAAATATTTGTTCGCAGGAGGAACCAGTCTGCCATCCACGAGATTAAATGTGACGCGGATCTCAGACAAATGGCACATTACTAATTTGGATCTTCATTTTAACATACGGTAATTGTTGTTGCAATGATTATTATTGTCGGTAACTTCGATGTACATGCATTACTTCTCTTACAGTAACTAAACAAGTTATTGCAAAATGTTGTCGATGTGTTGAATTTGTTCACATACTTTTTATATACATCATTTATTGTTTATAGATTTTTGTAGTTTTATGTATATGTGGACAGTTATTATGACACTTCAAGAATTGTATATCAAAGCTTGTTCACTCTTGAACACTTTTTAAAAACATTTCCGTCATTTTACAAAGTAATAAATGTGATAACAGAGATATAGAAAATCAATATTTTGGAATATTTAAATCTATAGTTCAATATTTTTGTCAATTTTCAAAATTATACTTAGAAATTTCACACGTGTAGAAAAATTTACAAAAAACATATATTCTTCAAAAAAAATAAGCTCCAACATTGTAATAATCTTTATGACTTCCGAAAATCGGAATACCTATTTAATTGATTCTTATTAGAAAACTCGTGATGTCTAATTAAAATATCTTGTTAGACTACTTATAACGAATTAATAAAATGTTTGTGAGCAAATATGTCATGGTTGTTTTAATAAAAACGTATCCCCTAACAAAAGGTAAATAAATGTAATAATAAAATAAACAGATAACCCTAGCTTACCTTACACCTAACTTTAATCAATTACTTTGTAGAAAATCATTGTATAAGTCTTCAGAGGCAGTGATTCGATAAAAAAGCTAATGACACGCTTTTACACTTAACTCATAGTTACTTTCATTTTTACATAGACATTGTTACATTTTGTTGGTTTTTTTGTCAAGGTTACCCGTATCCCTGAAAACAATTACGCTTAGATTAAGTTAACACAATATTTAGCTTACTTTGTAAAACGTACAAGCACAAAGCACTAAGCGAGTTTCCCTCTATCTAAGGCCCATAACAACATTCTTAATTAGAGATTTAAAAGTACGAATGAAAATACGAGAAACGTTTGTGAATAAAGATAATTATCTGTACGGTATAAATATTCTCCTAAGCTAAGGAACATACGTTAGTAACGTATATCGTATTGAGAATAATACGTGAACTACGTGTAACTTATGATAAAACAATTACTATAGTTTTATATTTCGCACTTTTTACCTTGTCAATAAAAGCAAAATAAAATGTAAGGGGAAGCTGTTACGACCGTATTTCAAATTGACGTTTGACAAAAGCAAATACCAAAACGCAAGAGTGCATTAGAATATCGGTCTGTTACTTCTTCTTGAGATAAAACAGTAAATAATGTTTATGCGGTACGGTTGATACCTATAAGAGTGAAGTGTATTCGTGTTATAAGGTTCAGAAAAACCTGAAAGGTGAGGTACCTATACGAAAATATTGTAAGGGTTCTTTTTGTAGAGATATACCATGTAAAGACGAAATACTTTTTTTTAAATAGTAGATACCGAGATTTATTCCTCACAATAAGAAAAAATGGGAAACTAACAGGCGAACCACCTTCCTATTAAAATTAAGAGCTCACACTTGGAGAAAATGTTTTTGAGGTCTCGATTATCGGAGTATAAAGTGAAAAAATTTAGTCGATTTTTTGGCCCATCCTAATAATACTTATGTATTATTTTCAACGAAAATATTATTAATTATGTTACTGATTTTCTTAAATAGGTTAGTAAGCTATTTTTATACGATAAATTTATGCTATCGCGGACTTTATTATACACCTATAAAAGATACATTGTTTAAGAATTAGATAGTGATTTCGATGAAAGCTCCCAATCGGCTTGATATTTTCCAAAATCTTCAACAGTATCGTACTTCATCAATTTACAAAAAAAATATCTCTTCAGGATCGCATAGGATCGATACGAGCCGCCGGGCTATGAGCACTTCGTGTACACACTGTAATAAATTGACGGCGCATTAATAAGAACGAACACGAATCATTTAAGATTTAAGAGTGTGAAATAGCGATTGAAGTGTGCATCGGGTTTGTGAAAACATTTATGAGTAACAAGGACAAAAAATGTTTCGGTCTTTGTCTTTCACGTAGGCGGATAGTATCAAATATATTCCATTATTAACTTATCTCATTAACAAATATATCTGTTTCCCATAATTCTATGTGTGGCCTTTATAATATCGATCTTGCATCAAATATCAATTAACATACTGACAGGATAATTATCAAAGTCTGTGTGGCACAGACAGATCGTTTTACGAATATTCTAAGCCTGACATTTGCAAAACATATTCTAGGAAATCGTAATTAATATTTGTATTAGAAACACATAAAAAAATTTACGTATATGAATTTTATAGAAAAATATTTAAGTTAAAAGATTAATAAGTAAAAAGATAAGAAAGTTCTTCGTTATGTCGTTACAGTTTATTCCATCAAAAGGCTTTGAAAAATCGCATATAAGTACTGAGAGTTACTTCTATCCATATAAAACTACCGCTAGGTCTTTGTGAGGGTGAATTATATGAAAAAAGTGTAAGAACGTTTTTGTAGGATATGCTATAAATTTTCTTCGGACTATTTTCCAACTCACGCAAAAATTATGTACAATCTCAATATTTTTAACATGAATCTAATTTAACATTTATAAAATTGATTTTGTTCGTATTCTATTGGAAATCGATGCTTTTATGTCGGCCTTCAGGACAACATAATAGTCCCTAGACTTTAATACTTTTTTAAGGTATTAAACTATGAGTTATAATTATTGTCTTCAAGTCAAGAGTGAATATACTTAAGTCAATGGGCTTTACCACCCAAGACTACATCACCGCTTACCATCAGGTAGGACTGTAGTTAAGCATAAACTTATAATTTATTAAAAAAAACGTTGAATAAGTTATAGCTATGATTTTTAAGTCCTATGTAAACGAACAAGAGGACGTTATAATTATTATGTAATAACTATCAACAAAAGGGAGCCTACGGATTTATGTGCCCTCCGACGCACGAATAAAGTAAGTAGATACTAAATAAATTCACCCGTCGCACGACTGACCGCACTCGAGTTACTAACTCGATCGATTACTTACGATTGATACAAAAATTCGTGTTTTGTGCACTACGAACTAAGAGAACGTTCTAGACTATTCTAGACCACTTTGTATTGGATATATACTGAACTCATCGGCATATTAAAACTTACATCACTCCAACTGCGATGAAAATTCAACCATAGTTCATTTGTCAAAGGTTTACTTTACATTACATTATAGGTACGTATAAATAATGTGTTATTTCATATACATATTTAATATTTCCATTGACTTACATTATTATTGGCTCTCAGTGTGTTTTTAAAACAACCTACTAAGTACAATCGAAAGTTAAATTATAACAAAGATAGATAAAGTAATAATACGTATAATGTATGTGAATCTGTTACAAATAATTCTTAGCGCTTTTTCTCTATACACCTTCTCGAAAAGAGAAACACTCCATTATCTATTATGTACTCAAATAGATTTGCATATTTTCACTAAAAATTCAATTTTCTGGTTTCAAAAAACCTCGACAAACGGTATTAACTTGATTGGAAATTGTTACATTTTTGGGAATAATAATTATCGCTAAGTTACAAATGAAAAAAAACACCTACTTACGCCATATTAAAAATTCAATGACAATAACTATTTCTACGGTTTTTAACAAATAGTAAATTAATTTATTTTCACATAGATTATGAAATAATTTTCGCACAAGCTCCATAAACTTTACCATATTGCGACTAACTTCATTGTGTTAAAAAAAAACGATGTACCTAAAGTTCATAAGAAAAGTTTCACTTTGTTAGATTTCTATAACGAGCCATAAGAAGGATAACGTTAAACACTTTCAACTAACGAAAAATAAATAGTAAACATAAACAGTAACGCTTTTACGAGGATGGCTGGCGTCGTGTGTCGCGCGGTGTTCGGTAACCGGCTTCGGAATTACCGGAATAAAACACCTCTCGGGCAGAATTCTTCTTTCACGAAGATCGACAGCTGTTCGGGAGCTGATTTTATGTCCTTTATCCTTTGTTGTCGTATCGTAATAGTCTAGAATGTCTAGTTAGTTCAATCATAATTTTCAACTTTTTGCTATTCCGCTAACGAGTCGCGTCGACTCATATTTTCTCGTTTGAACTAAAATATCGCCTAAGTAAATAAGTTGCGACGTAATACGACACAGTAGTAAGTACTATGAGTAACTGCGTGTAAGGAAAAACACATAAGGGGCTTATTCCCCCTTTTTCTTCTAAGACCATAAGGTGTTTCTTGAATATACTTGTTCCGCGTAATTATGTAAATCCCTTAACCTTTATCCTTCCTTCCTAAATTTCCCCACGCACATATATGTTTATTCACTTCTGGAATTAATGTTCCTAGTAGCCAGAGAGTAACCGCTGTCACTCGTGAACGTATTGATGGCCGCCGCGCCTACATAGCCACTGTATCTTTGCTATTATTATCTGCGTGTTATCTCACGACCTCGCGATCACCACCGGGGCTACTTACCAATAAAGAAGAATCCGACGTGGTACTCATAGCAGATACCAACGCAGGGACGGCTTAACCTATAGTGCAGGGTGTGCAATGCACACGGGCGTCACCGTCTCAGGGGGCCGCGGCGATCCCTGAGGCGGCTAAGAGCATCTTGGACCATCATGGTCAAGTCTAAGGGGCGCCAGGGTTCTATTGCACACGGGCACTAAACGAGCTAGAGCCATTACTGTTCCAACGACCAGCCAGCATAAGCCAGGCTCATACGTTCATATTCTTAATTCAACCATTTAGGAGAAGACCCTACTTATACTTTCCACTGACCCACTAGCCGGACTTCACTAACGTTCAAGGCTCACAGCTCAGAAATCTCCCCAAATAGTTCGTAATTAAATCACGTAATATAAAATCGCATTTAGCCGGTGAGAATTTCTGCGTAATTCATTAGAATATAATGAGTTTCGACATTGCTCAGTGTAGTGTGTGTGACACGTTCGTAATCGATTATGTTACATATGTACGGTAATCAGTTTACATGTTACCTTTTTATGTGAATAGTGGACATACCAGCAGACGAACCATCGGATAGTGGTCGGTCACGGACATCAGTAAACAATGGCGGACTAACTCTGACAGAGGCCCGGGGCGGCATAGTTGAATGAACGATGGTGGAAAATAATAGGTTTCTTTTTAAAATATGTAATAGAATTTAGAAAAAATTAAAAGTAAAAAACTTTTTAATAACAAGCTTTTATTTAAATAAATAATTAAAATTAATTAAAAATAAAGTTTTTTCATTAAAACTTTTACTATGAACATTTATAACGTCATTACAGAATTATAAGTAGATTTGATTAAAAAATGTACTCAATCGGTACAGGCTATACATATACATATTTGTCTACGGGGGGGCTCCAACCCTAGACTTCTTCTTACGTGTATACTAAGTATATTTGCAAAGGGTTATTTACTATTTGATCAAGGGAACTATCATTTGGAGGCCCCCTAAGACCAGAGACCCGGGGCTTAGCCCCCACCCCTAGTCCGTCACTGTCAGTGACAACGGCAAATACAAGAAACATACAAAAACAACAAGGAAATCGTGTCTGACTCAAGTAACGGTCGTAGTTAGCGAGGCGACCGTCATGGAGTAATAATAATACATACTAAAACCAATAACAATTCAACCTGTAAACCTTACCAAACGGGAGCATCTTCTATCGCTTGTTGTTTATCTTTATCTGCCGGCGTTGGGGCTTGAGCCCAATACTTGCATCGGTAAACCATGCGGTTTATTTGTATTCCGGTTAACCTTTGTGTTATATATAAGAACAATATGATCCACACCTATACAAAAGCTCCATTCAAAAACTCCAAACAAAAGCTGCATACGTCACCTCCACAGTCAACAACAAACGATTTGTAAACCGAAAATGCGTTCCAACAGAGTAATTGGTAATAACCAGTAAGCACAACGAATGTGGATATACTTAATTAATAAACTAACTGTTACTGACTGACAGGTAACGTAACGCCTTAGCCAGTACACTAAAAGATATGAAAGTATGGGACTCCTTCTATAATGTTAGCACTAAACTATGGGTTGCAGTAACCACTGATATCTACCGATACACTCGGTATAACTTACCCGTTTGTCATAGCTCATAATTCTATCAATTAGATATCAGTATTTTTAACTCTGCATTATAAAACTAATAGAAAGCAAAACTAACTTGATCTTAATATATAAAAATGAACGTTTGTTTGTATGTCCTTTATAGACTGTGAAATGGTAGAAGCAAGAGCATCGAAGTCTTTAGTAAATTTGTTCAAAATCCTCTGATAAGGGTTTTGGTGTTAAAATGATACGGATCGAACACATGGTTGATAAATTACAGTTGAAAACGTTGATTTTTTTGCCGATCGATCGGATTAGATCTAGCAGTATATATATATCCAACAGCGCTTCAAAAAACAAAATCAAAACGAATGTATTGTTATTGTATGTTGACTTTTGTTTAAATTTGATTTTTTTTATATGTTAACAACGCGCGCCGGCTACAACTAGTATTAAATAAAAATAATTCGGAAATTTAATTTAATATTGATATCCTTAATGATTGTATTATTCCGATTAAAATTTTACACACACGCCTGTCAGCCCGCCCCGCGCCCTTGACCTCGTCTTTGTATCACCTTGTATATGTACGCATAAACAGGTTTTCTCCACATCTTTTACTAACTTTACCTCAACTATTTTGTCAATATTTCTAAGCCACGCGGATTTTTCACCACATTTCTCCATTAAATGCAATTTGTTGCCAATCCCAGTGTAAAAGCTCTTCACTTCAAATGGTAGACTCAGCACCTCTTAACTTCATACACATACATTCACTTGAGGGGCTTCACATTTCAAACCTCACTACGTACTAACTATTAGTAATACCTTTAATAAAATATTTTTAACTCCGTCGATAAATGATATAGAGGAAATTCCATTGCGTTTAAATTTTATGTTTTCTGGCATTCTATAGGTAACATGATACGCGCGCACTTTCATACTTCCCGACATATACGGTTTCCTGGAATCTATGTCACTTTTGCGGCATGGAATTTTTGAAAGCCTTTAAAAAAAATCGAAATAGATAGTTTGGAAAAATTTAGTTGAAATATGACAGTAATTTATTTACATATCAAAATTTCGGGTACTTAAATATATTAGATCACATTTACGAACAAATCCGAAATATACAAAATGTAAATACCTATCTAAGTTTT
>DWJN01005613.1:0-11332 GCA_018248895.1 Carystus phorcus
GCACTTGCTAAGTGAACATCATAACCTGCAATAGAAATGAATGGAAATTTATATTCTAACTAATTGACCCAGCAGACTTACTCCGCCATCTGTTAAAACCTTAAGGAACTAAAGTAATTTGCAATTACTCAATGTTGTCAATTAATTATTTTACACCGCCATCTTTTAAATCTTTATGGAACTAAAACAATTTGCAACAACTCAAATTTGACAATTAATTACCTTACACTGCAATCTGTCAAAGTGTTATATTAAATAAATAATTTGCAATAAAATAATTTTGCGACTATAAATTGAGATGTAACCTATCTTCCTATCTTTTATGTTTGATCAAACTGAACACGATGTACTAAATTTGATTAAAATTCGCTAAGTAGTTTAGGAGTCTATAGCGGACAAACACTGTGACACGTACTTTATGTATATTAAGATTTAAATTTATTTCGTCACTGGATATATTTTTGCTGTTTAATAACTATTAGTTATAGGTTTTATCATATTTTAAGCACTAATTTGCAATGGGCAATTATCGTCGTGTCACGTGGGACATGAAGCGCTTGAAAACTAGACTTTAAGTAAGGTTATGTTTTTGCTTTCGATCCTATTGACAGTGTCTGACAGTATGAGACCTTTTATTTACAATTTTTCCTACAGCATCAGTCATAAGAACTTAAGTCTCATAAGTAAAGTTAGTATATCTTTACATACCTTTAGTTAGGTATTTAGCTTAAACAACTGTTTGATTTTATTAGTACTGCTATATTATGGATCCTTATACATTTCAAAGCAATATTTCTTTCATCAAATCTCGTACAGCTGTGAGATTAAGTCTAATAGTGCATTTTTTCAACTTACCATGTTTCCCTTTGGCAATCCAAACGCGACTTCTTTCAAATACAACTCTGTACATGTCGTCCGAAGGCTCTCGTATCGCTGACAGTGCAACATGAGCAGCGCCTTGTGCCCTGAGCTCAAGCACTAAACCAGCTCGGTTGCGAGGCGCAGCCACCCACTGCCATTCCCAGGAACCTCTTGAAGAAACAGCGAGATGTTCTGGAAATCATAACAGTTAATTAGTACAAAACATGAACGTAAACCGCATATTTGGTTTTTTCAGTCTAGTATTTTTTAAAGTAACTGAAGTTTTAATTCACTTTTTCAACAAGGTAATTGGGTAATTTATTGGAAACTATTGGTTAAACTATTGGCAGAAGTAACTTCGTTTGTATGGTGAACCAAGTAGAATAATAGCACCTTTTATAGATATTAAAGCTATCCAAGAATTAATATCAGGAATTTGTTTAAGCAAACCTTTCTTGGAAAAGCCGTCTCTGAGAACGTTACTTCAGAATCAAAACTGAAAAAATCCTGAAATTCCGGCTCTCGTTTCACTCGGCTTTAATAGTTATTCGATATCTAATAACACTGGATAGAAAGAAAATTGAAGATCGTTCATAAGACTCACCGTTAGCGCAAAAGTAAGCACTTTGGGTATCACTTCTATGTAGACCTTCAGGCAATACAAGCACACTCGCAGACCTTATCACGGAGCCAACCAGCGTTTCATTGTTGAATGACGTATATGACACTGAACAGTTGTCAGCGCTGTAGCCCGTTACTTCCACTGAAAAAATAAGACATATGATCAAATTTGGTAAACGTAGAGAAGAAATGATGATAAGTTTAATTTCAGAATTTTAAGTGTTTTTTTTTCAAGTATACGATCCATTTGATGCTAGATGTTACCGTCGAGTGTAGCCATAAATAATAACATGGGCATTACCGATATGTTGCCGCTCTGGAAAAAAGAAAATAGAATGTACTGGCGTACAGTCGTGTTAGACTTCCCAATTGAAACTTAAAATAATTGTCCAAAATATGATGTAAAATAACTATCATATTCTATGCTACAGTCAAATGAATTTAAAAAATCTATGGGAATTTAAACTGATCTTGAACCCATTTAAGCACTTACAAAAAGTCAGTAAAAGCGGCCCAACTTTAGAAGGAATTCAGTGACATACTCTCAGACAGAAGAATAACATACCAGTACAAGGAATGATATTCAGCATCTAAATCTTAAATTAAGTTATTTCTTTTTGTGAGTACCATTGCCTGTTATCATTAGGTAGTCTGTAAATTTTAAATTACAGTACGTTTGTAAGTTGGATAATTGAAATACAAACATAATACGTTTAATTTAAGCATGGTTTTATTAGGTTAGTTAATTATTGCAGTTAGTTTATGTGCAACTAAAGTAATTAGAACAGATAATGCACGAATAAATTGAACCGATGAATGTTGCCCTGTTATTTGCGCAAATGGCCACGTTTACCGAATAGTTTACTGGCTTAATTGTTTAAAAGTCCACGCCACTGGTTTTCCATATTGGCGTGTAAAATACACATTGGGAGTACCTACTAGTATTTTAGTAAACGTGCACAATTCACAATGCGTTATTTTTTTATACACAAATAAGCCACGTGATGGTAAGAGGAAATCACTACTTATGGATACAAGCGACACAAAAAGCATTACTAATACGTCGTAATCTAAAAATAAAGAGACCAAAGAAAAGTAATACTGGCCTCTTAAGCCAACTCCTGAACCAATGACCAAGACTTAAGTATGAGGTTGGCTAGGCGAAAGCTTCACGGAAGGGTAATAATACTAGAATTATATTAATGACTGAGTAATAGTATCTTACTTTCTCTTTCTATTGTAAATGTGTGTTATTTATATTATTTTACTTGTAGAATCTCAACATTAGGATTTAAAATATTGCTTGGAATAATTGAATTCTTCACCACGTGGTAGATTAAGGAGTCGAATAATTACGTGTACCTTATTTAAATAATAATAAATGGTTGGACGGCTTTATTTAAGGTGACAAAGAAACAATGCTATGCCTTGTAGTAGTAGAAAAAAATCGATAGAACTAATGTTATTATAGTAACCCATACTATCCTCTACAACCGTTTATAAGAAGAATCGTAACTTCACACTAACAACAACATAGGGACAAATTACTTAGAACATTCCGCGTTGAAAAAATACGAGTTCTCAATCACTATGATCGCGGATCATCTATACGACTTCCGAGATAAATCACTTTTATTTCCTGCCATTTCTTTCAACGTATACAGCGTTTTATCTTTGCTTTATATGGTTATGAGTGTACGTGTTACGACAAGAAACCAGCTAAAGGCCGATGGAAATATTGAATCTTCAATTCACGTACAGGACCCAATTTTATATCTCATGAAATATTCTGAGAATGCCCTGAATAACGAACGCGTAGGACACAGTGTCCTTGTTTATATTGTCACAATATAAATAGGGTTATTGACGCGTTCAACGTTACCCATCCGTTGGTAAAAGGTCTAGAGCATAATCGAACGTCAGTGATAGAAGTCACTTTATACCCAGTCCCCGGGTAAATTTTTAGTAAACGACTAAATCAACCTTGAGCATGACAGAAAGTTAAAGTTGAATTACCTTTTTTACGAGTACACATAAAAAATCTTGTCCGTTATATCCTTTAACATTGAAAACATTTTTTAGTATTTGATTTTAACAACTTATCGTGGATTGTGTAATGTACAAGCAATAATGATATTGATGCTATTTATTTTGTACGCTGATATTTATACTCAGTTACATAGATCGTCGTAACGGCTTAACTGCGGATACTTTTTCTAATAGGAAAGTTTTTCTGTGCCTGTTTCTATACACTTTCTTCTTAATAATTGTTGATCAATTCCTAAAATATATTGTTGCGATAAATCGTTTGTAAAAGTCTTCGTGTCTGAAACATCTCTCATCAATTTTCCCTTGAACGAAAACTCTGCATATTTTTCCAAAGGCATTGAAGTTAAAATGGGTCTATTAAACGAAATGCGAAAACTTTTGAAGGAGTTTCGGCTCATGCAAATATTTTTTTGTGTGAACAGACATGATTTAATGTGAAACTTGTAATGAACAACGGATTTAGACGGTTCGTTGAAGAGGATTTTGTTTTTTTTTTTCTCGTAGAACTTTAGAATTGAAGACTAAGCCCCTTCTATTGATATTAAAATTGAGAAAAATCATCAATCAAAATCAGAAAAAATCCCTGGACGTAAAAAGGGTTCTAATTGGTTATGGACTATACCTATTTACTCGGGTTACTACTTATTTTGAGTAATTTCACTCTCTTAAGGAATAATATTTACAGCATTTAAATGGTCCAAAAAATAATGGTATCTGTTGAATTTACAGTATCGTGTGCTAAATGGTGCAATTAATAAATTTTTACTTTTTTGAAGATTTAAATGTACCTCAACGTTAATAAGTTTTAGCTACTGATATAGGTTAGTAACTAATTTTAGTAGCAATATATTATAGTGTTTTATAAAATAGTAATATTAGGTTACTAAAATTATCATTTGTTAGTAGTTACTTAATCGTTTTTGACTTTCGCTAAGTGAAGTCTAAGTACCTAAGACGAAACAAATAACTAATTTGAAGTAATTACTTCACTGCAGCCATTAATCGAATCGTCCCCGCTACTACAAGCTACATTATTATCACGATAGGTATTGTCATCTGCATAATATACGAATCCATGTCATTAACCGGGATTGTTGCGTCTCCATCCAATTTAAATGATAATTTGTTCAGACTGAATGCGAGTAGATTCGCTGTATATATTCAAAGCTTATCTACATACCTCTTGAGAATACCAATGTTATTATCGTCATGGTCTGTAACCGTACCACAGTTGGATATAACTTATCGTAGTATGACACACGTTTTGATTTGCTTCACCGCTGACCAAGCAACTTGAGCTTGGTTTCGTCCATATAACTAGTAGAACCGACGAACTGATGCGATTATGGTTATTTACTCTATACAATTGATTTCTAAAAATTGTATCTGCTTGTCTGTGTATTAGTTTTTGATCATGTAAAAAATTCTTAGTTGATTTGAATACGGTTTCATTTTTTTATTGTAATAGGTCTGGAGTTATTTCGTTATGTTTTATTTTAATCGGTTCAAAAACAAAATAGGAAAAGTAATTAAATAATCATGTCAAACATTTTGACGAGTGTAACTTTAATGTTATTTTCGAAAGTTTTTGGAAGCGAAGCGAGAACAAATGTGTCTTTAAACTAATTATACTGATGTGTCATAACTTCACATGATACAATTCACAAAATTGTGTTGTGTTATATTGTTTTGTTTATTTTGTTAAAATGTATGGGGTATTTAAACGTCATTGTAATCGATTACAAAGTTTCATTTGATTGTAGTTCAGTAAATTAAGAATTATGTTTGATAAACAACTTCACTGGTACCTAGTCAAAAGAGGTAATTCTTGAAGACTTTTGTTTTTCATTTAATGTATAGAACTTAAATAGCTTATTCATCTGAAATTCATTCATCTAAAACGTAAAATTTAGAAACATTTTCGAAATTTACAAGCAATATTTTAAGTAAAGAGTTCGTTCTATTTATGACGAGTTGATCTCGTTGTTCAAGCTACAAACTTTGAGGTGCCTTTAATTTTACAATTAAGCTGGGTTGGGAAAAAGTAAGAAATTTCTTACGCGAACTTCATCAAAATATTTTACGCGAGCGACTTCAGCGGAGATTTCAAATAATTTTTGGAAATCTTTGTCTTTGTTTTTGGTGCTTTTCAAACTTTAAGATTGCTGAGCGAGTTATGAATCTTTTGTAGTTATGTGGCGAATGAAACTAGCAACTCAGCCGTTGGAACTACGCTTTGGAAACTTTCGCAAATTCCCGGCTCTTTGTTTAGGCACTCGAATTCCAACCCTTTTGTTTTGTAAATTAATATTGGATGTTTGAAATTAATATCGTCTTTGGGTATTATTTTGTCCGGTGAAGAGCGTTTTCATGAATTTTGCGTACTAAAGTCATTCACTATGAATGGTTTATTATTACGCAAATTAAAATTATTTACGTACAGAGTCAAAAGTTCAATTAATTTTCATTGAAATTGGGCTGGTATTTGTGTTTTATAAGGTTCAATTAATTGTGAAGGGCTTCCCTAAATATCCAAGTAATTAATTGTAAAAACTTTTTTGTTATCTCTAAAGACTAAAGTTGTTTTACGTGAAATGCGTAAACAGTCATGTAATCTAGGGTGGTCAAGTGTATATGATTCTAAAATTATGTTAATTAATTTTAAATTCATTGAGCCATACAATAAAGGATAAGTAAAAAGGCTGACTTAATACTAAAAAAGCATTATCTGCCGACTTTTATGTAGTTGGACAACAACAAAGGCAGTCGCTATATAAATGTATGGAAAATCCATAGAAGAATTAAATCCCGCACATGATCTCCAGAATATACCCCAGAGAACATTAGACTACAATACGATATAAGCCAATTAGCACGCCATTCTGAGTTTAGTAGTAAATACTAAATGGGGGCCTTGTGTCCGTCTTTTCTATTAAATTGTATAAAGATGTGTGGTTAAACCTGGTATTCTAAGTGTAAGAGGACTCAGAATTGTTTTGTTAGACTCCAGTATTGTGACCTAATTAGCGTCTATATGATTTATCGTTGTATTGTGAATATGATCCCTATAAAACACACACTAACACTGTGAGTAACCGTTACTTTCAAATGTTTAACACCCGATGATGAAAGAGCTGTAAACGGTATACAGCATGGTAACGGTCACAAACTATGTCGAGGTAATTGTGTAGTTCAAAGATCTTACTGGGTTTAATATCGGCAAGAAAAGAAAATCCAGTGCGCCCTAAAAGGCCTATACTCCGAAGATTAACCTGTGTTTACAGACCACAGAGGGCTGATTAACACTTCAATAGTCTCTTTCATTCCACACCTTCCTTACGCATGCGGCGGTGTGAACACCATAGATTCAGTTCGCGCAAATAATGATGAGCTCTCGGATACCAAAGGTGATATTACATAAGTGGTTAAAACTAAACCTACGAATTAAGTTCTTAAGTTCTTAATGGCTTACCAGTTATATTCTTCCTTCCAGGTGTATTAACAGATACTCGTACCACTAGCTGCGTACCGCCACGCGGGCCGAGACGTAGCCGTTCGGTGACGTACAATGCGCCGGTACTTGCAAATGCTGCGCCCGCGCTCAGAGCTAGTAGCGCAGTCACCTGCAATGTACAACACGCATTGGAAACTAGCCAGGCCTTAGTTCCGTTCAGTAGAACTATGGCTTTTTGTAATCCAAAAGTATTTGCTTGAATTTATCTATTAATGATTTTTTTGTTTTAAACATTAGACACATATTCTTGTGATATTTCCATAAAAGTGACTTGATATTTCTCCTTTCAAGGATATGAGTGCTCGAATTTCAGGTGTTTCAAATTTGCTCATTACTTAATTAGTTCCGTACCATGCGTGAATAACTTAACAAATCGAAAATGCCCTTTTACAGGGCAGCCATTTTTAATTTTCATCTGTAAATTCTGATTTTGTGGTAACAAATACTTTTTATCTGAATCTGTATTCATATGTTTTGAGTTTTCAGATAACTTTGAATTAAACAATCCTAATGCCTATTATGCCTAAAAATTTTTGCAAGTCGACTCAGAAAGTTATTCACGTCTGGTACGGAGTTGTTTTATATGTACAGTAATCGTTGCCATAGTAACCTGGCCGGGCCTGGCAGCATATAAATAAACGGCAAACTGGCTTAATTAATACGACGATCGTATCCAATAACATACAGATAATTACAAACTGTATATACACGTCGAAGTTCACGACACTATAATCTACCACCTGCCGATACAAGAGCCTTTATCCCTCGGGTAATATAAGTTAATAATTTGCGACGCTAGCGTGACTATACGTTTTGATGTAACAGGATAAGTTACACTTCACTATTATGGGAATATAATCACTCAGGGACGTCACTCATGGACATCGGCAACACAAAAGGCATTGTAGACGCGTTTCGACTAAAAAGGAAGCGAGGAATCCACAGTATTGCTAGCGCTGCGATCGAAACGTGAAAACATTTCTAGATTTCTCTTTAGATTTTCCTTTGAGGGAGGTAACTAGATGGGGAAATAAAATCTATTTCAATAAGTTTCGTATCCCAAGACAAACGAACAAAAAGGCCGATATTTTACCGATTACATTCATGATGTAGAGGGGCTTTGAGGATACGGATACGTCAGTAGTGGCCACTAAGTTATTAGTGGGCTTTTCGGTAACGAAACATTAAAACTATTTTTACTAATAATAATTACTAGTTGTGATAATATTTTGTAGCGTTTAGATTTTTATATGCGATACTAATGAGGATATGTTAGGATTGATATAGGATACTATTTGACAATTCGACGAACGCCGTATTCAATATCGGAAACATACTCCGGATTTCGAATGTGCTGTTCAAAAAAAAGCGAGGCTGTTTTAAAGCTGTGTTAAAATACAACATGACCTGAATACGGTTGTAAAAAACTTTTAATTTACTTGTGTTCGTTGGCTGTAAAAACTTTTTGTTATTTTGTGCAATTTTTGTTATGAGTACAGGATGCTATTAATATACCAGAATGAGGCAATTAGCACAAAGTTATATGAGTGAACAAAAGCAAAAATAGTGTAAGTGTACTTTTTTACTACAACGAGGCTAACCGAGAAAAGTTTTTTGGCTAAAATAATTGCGCATTCGTCCACTTAGTGGCGAAGTGAAGTGCGTTGTACGTTTTGAACAAATTAATGAATACCTAGCTTTTGCCCGCAGTTTATTTCACGAAACAAAATTTGTTAAATATTTAATACTATATTAAGTGACCCGTGTGATGAACTACTTATTCTGTGGCAATTATCTCATGGGAATATTACATTTAGGAATAAAACTAGGAATGAAGGAATAAAACTAATCTTACTATTCCAGATTGTAATCTGTCTCGATCCTAAATTTCATCCAAATTTATTCAACCATTCTAGTTTGATTGAGTAACAAACTATACAAACTTTCGCTTTTATTTAAATTACGATTTTCCTCGTAAATAAATACTTATTTTCATTATATTATTTACTTCCCGAAACATTAGCAATCAGAAATTGACTAACTTATAAGCCATTTTAGAACTATTTCTGGACTGTCCATCGTTTTATAGAAACACTGTTACACTTCATGTCTACCAGATATAATTCTGTAGCGTAGATTCGACATATCCAAGATACTGTTACAAATCAAATTGGGCATTTCATATTTAGTGTGTCGTATATCGAAATTACATAGAGTTGATTATTAGGGCTCAACTATACTTGCTTCTGAAGCTTGCGAGGTTTCAAAGGTACAATTTTGACCTAACCTAACTTAACCTAAAAATAGTTATAAAATGCTAATTGTAAACAGCTAACGATTTTTGTATTTTACTGTGAGAATGGGTTGATCACGTCACCATGGTCCAAGTAATTTACATGTATCTGGAATGCAATAAATATACATATGTTTTTTTATGGTGTGACGTTTGTTTACTGCAAGAGAATAAATAAAGTAAGATGACGCCAGATTTTTCTTTCTAGACCAATTTGCAGTAACATCCTCCACAATACTATTTTCGTTTTAAAAGTTCAATGAGTTTTACTTATATTAGATTTATCGACTTTAAGTTTAAAAATACATCTATATTGCATCTTTTTCACGCGCTTGAGTACAACGTACAACTACTGCCATCTGTGTTGATTAGGAGAAAATTTCCGCAGTAAATTGAGGTTGGAATGGAATGTGTTGGAACAAGCACGAATACCACTCTTCAAACTTTCAACAAGTATGCGAGGACCGCCTAATGCTCGCAACTTAGCCATTAATCTCTCGGAGCTCTCATCAGTATTCGATGAGCGATCGCAAACAAAATCGCCACTATAGCTAACTTTGCGAATCTCTTCAAGGTTGGATTACAAGTTTTCACATCCCAAATTTGTTTACGAATACCCAACTAATTGAATAATAAATTAGCTTATTTTCTTCAATTACTAGATATTTTAATGGGAATCGAAGTAGCTTCTAAATTGGCCTTGTCATTCTATAATGCCAATATCAGTTCGAAAATATAAATTCCTTGACTACGAAACAATCAAATATCAACCATCTCTATTTCCCTACCTCGTTAAATACATTACCCGTTTCCACTATACAGCCCATTGAAGCAATTGAAGCCGTAATAAATGATTAAAATAAACTGACACGAGCCGGTTGCCCTAGCCCACCGCACAAATGTATAAACCCCAATGTCATAATTATTTACTCAACGAGGTGCAAAATCCATTAACATGTAAAGGGTGTGAGTAACCACACATTTCTATGTTCTATTATATGATCCATAAAAGCTACTATCGCGTATACTTAACTGGCGGTTATGTTACTCACAATTTGGGTTAGATTAATTTGTACGCAGGTACAATTATATGTAACACAAATAATATACGATAACGTTTATTAAGGGTACCGTCCTGAATAAATACAATTTGTTTCTATTGGTTATGGTGGTTTCGTTGAGGGTAAACAAAGATGCTACGTTGGAACAACGATTTAATGATTTTCGTGTAATTTTTCTACCATAATTTCTGCTGTTTATCTTCAAATAGCGTACTAAATTTAATTACGAATGTAGGAAATTGAATTAGTTTATTGAACTAGTTTATCTTTACATTCGAAAAGTTGCGAAAAAAGTTTTTGATTGCCGCGTTGCTAGGAAATAGGAAGCGGTTTTTAACATATTTTTTTAACGAATCATAAAAGAATGGGTCATGCGAATCGAACCCTTCGGTATGATAACCAATGCACCACACAAATCGTCACTTACGACAGTGGAGTCATTTTGTTAACTATTTTTTTTGCAATTTCGTAATGCAGAACAAATTCAAGTTAAATTTAAAAGCTCACTTACGTCCATACAATTGTTGATATTGTTAGTGATCTTCACGTCCACTTCGACTGTTTCTCCAACTTTCAACGCCGGCGGCAGCGAGAAGTCCAGTTGGATAGGTCGGAAGACATTGATGTTTCGTGGAGCTGAGAAGCGGAGACCTCGGTTGGAGAGTGACAGAGCCCAAAGAGACCAACGTCCCGCTTCAGATGGCGCTGCGATCGTCACGCCGTCCGTTGATAGTTGCGTCCTTTTAAAATAAAATAAAGAATGAGTATGTATAACGGGTATACGGATGAGAAGTGACATTCCTGTGGATTATGAAAGCAAAAAGGCAATCTATTTTTTTCAAACCACTGCCCCTGTATTTATATCACTACATAGTATAAAACAAAGTCGCTTTCTCTGTCCCTATATCCCTATGTATGCTTAAATCTTTAAAA
>DWJN01005614.1:0-11331 GCA_018248895.1 Carystus phorcus
GCCTCCCCTAATTTACGCCACACCGACCGATTCTGAGCCTTCCGAATCCAGCGGATACACGCTGTCCTCTTCAGGTCATCAGTCCACCTGCTACTATAACTTAAACAAAATAAGCGTGTCACCTCAGCGTGCATGGGGTTCCCTGTGATAGTGATGGGAACCTTCGCAGGTATATACCCATTCCCCGCACCACTTTCACCCGGCGCCTTCTCCTCTGAAAAAAGAACACCATTTTAAAGATATTGAAGTGAAACCTTTTTAGAATTGTAATTTGAAACTCGGTGAAACGAAAATAAGTCATGACCCAGACCAACTTACAAATATATAAAAAACTTTAAATAAATATGATAAATAACGCCACACACTCATAGCCCCACACTAGAATACCGTGTCGTGGTTGCCATAGACAACACAGAACGACAATTACACACACACCCAGACCGAGAACAGAAATTTAAATTACGAAGTTAAATAACAAACTAATAAACCTGAGTTTATAGAGTAAAGACGTTTCTCTAGATAGGCTAATGTCTGTGAACGATGATGATAAGTTAGCATCAAGTGGCTCGCCTACTTCACTCAAGCAAGCTTAATACTTATAGAAATAATAAAATATGAAAATACTTCTAGCGTCGTATTATTCATTACTGAAGGTCGTGTCTAGCATGAGTCCTTCATATGAAAGGACTACACAGTACAAAATTAATGTTAACTCCGAACATTATTAAGGATTAACAACACTCGCATTCAACAGAAATATAGACATATTTCGGTCCATCTATCGCAATGACATTATTACGTCCATTGTGAAAGAAAAAGCTTTCGGGGCGAAAACGTCTCGCCACAAAACAGCTGTTGCGTAATTTCCAAACAAAATTATGTTCTGACAGTGGCTGTATTTTAACAAGACAAAATAAATTAATCTCTATCAGAATTTATTTATCATTAGGAATACAATGTCGGATTCTCCCGCTGTATCGCCGTTATCCGACATCTGGTACTATTACGAGTACCTACTAAATAAAAGTATTTAACCGACTTCGAAAAAGGAGGATGTTCTTAATTCGTCTTACTTTAGACCGTTACTTTTTCTTAGGGCCGCGTTCCAGTAAGTGTTTACAACGGTCTGATCATTTCAGCGTTCCACATGGCGACCGCGGTCGTTGTGGTCGAGACGAAAACGTAACTCATGACGTCATGACTAACGCTCACGCGACGCTCACCACGACCCGTTTTATAAGGTTAGTCGAAGTGCCTGTTCCACTATAGTTTATGACAGTAAAGCTCACAAGCTAGTGGAACAGGAAAATCTGCGGTCGTGAGCGTGATCATTGTGGACGCATAGTGGAACGCGGCCTAGGTGTAACGATGTAGATGATTCTTTTTTTATTCGATATTTGGTGCTTGTTAAGTAATCTTATTTAAATTTGAATAAGATCTGACATTATAAAGTAAATGTGTATGACTTCGGAAATCGGTATATTTCATTCGAGATGTTTTGTTAAAGTTGATTATTTTTGTTCATTGACAAAGAGATTATTTATTTTTATTTAAGTATTTTTTGTTTGTTTAGACATAAATCTTTTATTAAATATTTTTTGTAAACAGTCCAAGTTTGAAGCCCATAGTATAGTATTTAATAAAATCAAGGTACCTTCAATCCATTTACAGACAAAAAAGAAAAAAGATTTAATGGGTTTCACTAAAATTTTTATACAAGGTAATACCTAAATAAATATTTAAAAATAATTTTAATATACGTTTTACTCCGCTATTCCTATGTTATTGGAAAAAAGGCTCTCAAAAATTTTTTATATGAGTGTTAAGATATTTCAATTCTTCCTCCGCCATTTTTTTAATTCGAACTGGTATAATAGTGATGGCGCTTAAATAAAAAATATCTGCAATATGGTACACCTAAACCGTCACTTTAAAGAGATATTTGGTGATAAAGATATGACAATAATAACAATCATTCAAATGTTTATAACATTAACGAAGTGTCAGAGGTTAAGTTTAAGTTTAATTGAAGTGTCTGAGTTTAGCTTGTAAATTATTATTAATGATGAATAACAGATCTCAAGGATGATAGAATTATATTCAAGATGGAAATACTTAACAAACACTTAAGTTTCATAACTTTGATATAAATTCAAGAATCACCGCCATCAATGCGTTAAGCACGAAGTGTTATGACCTCATTATAATTCTAGAAGTACTTATAAGAATCTAAGTACTTTGTTTACTTGTTATTTATTTAATTTGGTTATAATTTTTATTTTATTTATTTCAAAATTATATAATAGTGTGATGCAACATTTTCAGCTCGGCTTTGTTTGAAAATCGCAATGTATCGGAAATTCATTTTACTTTTTAGTAACTTAATTACATCACAAAACACAACAATAAAGCTTACTTTTTTATTTTTTTTCTTTTTCTATTTTATTCTTGGCAATTTATCTAAGCTAACGTTTAAGCTGTTTTCACTCCGTACATTACAATAATAATTCTACCCATAATATTATACCACCATGGCATTGTATCATCCCATGGCAATAGAAAGTCGCGACAGTTAAAACTCACGGTTGCATTAAACGCAAAATCTAGATTTATCCCGGCGTACGTCTTCTTAACCCAAATAAGGAGGATCGTGACCTCATTATTTTGTGCGAGTTGACACTTTATGATATCCATTTTGGTTAGCTTTACGAGCGAGATATAAGTGCCGTACTCCTTGTTTATTTCTCAATGCTCTGTGTAATAAATGAAATCTGGATTCTCACAGGTATTCCGCTCTTAGAATTTGTTAGAACCTATGTGACAACGTCATAAGCACTGGTCGTAATAATAGAGCGATCTCATATTTTTTATATACAAATATTAGCAGTTAAAGTTTTCTTGCCATATATAAACTCTAATCGTTTTCTTATTCAATTTGTATACGGAGTTTGATTCCCGTACAATAGTGATAATTAAAATCTATGTGATCTGATAGATTTAACATACAAAAAATTTAATCAAAAATGTATATGTTAGACGCGAAAAATAATTATGTTCCTCGCTATTACTATTATGGTACAATATAGCATATATAATCAGAATCACATTGAAGATTTATTTTTTATACACACCTATTTGTATAATATGTATTGCTGTGCCCGCGACTTCATCGGCGTGAAATTGAACAAAGTTATTGTTTAGTTTGTAGATACGACAACTTATTAGTTTAAAATAAAAGGAGCCTACGTTATTGCTTATTACATCAGCCATCTATCAGCCATTGAAAATCGCGTCAAAATCAGTCCACACCAGATTTCTCAAAACAAACAACCAGACCAAAATTGTAAAAAGCGATTATTTTAGTATTAGAAACAGACACGCCGATTTTATTCATTTGTATAGATTATTTATTTGGAAGAATTCTAGAATTAATCTCATTCTAACGCCGACATATCTAAAACAACGATCAATCATATGGTTGACAGTAAATTGGGTCACATTCATCCACAACGCTGGTCAGTTGCTAGTCGTCAGAAGAACTCATTTCACGACAAATGAGTCGAACATCATAATGTGACATCAAATAACGAAAATACTTCGGTTTAATAAGGTTGACTAATATGTTCTGATTGAGTCGGAAAACTAAAATGTTTTTATCTGAATCAAGTCCCTGAAATATAGTACATATTCAACATACAGTTATATACATTATAATACGTAGTTAATAGTTATATTCATACTAATTAAGTTGAATGATTTAAAAGCTTTGCCCATGGTTAAGTCGTGTAACTTAAAGTGTATTTATTTATTACTGACAAACTCATAGCTGTACATATGATAATAATATACGTAAAGATATTTCACGTTGAAATAAATTTCAATGCAATATTAAATATTAACAAAATATTAATTACAACATGACTTAAAGCGTAATGGCACTAGATAACCGCCAGTTTCTGAAAGGCTTGTCAAAATTTCGTTCATACAATACGCATATTAACGTGAAAGTTGTATGAAGTCAATTTGAGTTTCTGAAACGGTGATTAGCGAATAATTTTTGAATAATCATGCTTTCCGCAACCCAATTGACGTTTGACAATAGATTTGACAGTGAATTTCTTAATTTTTTCGTTGATCAGCCTTTCAGAAACCGGGGGTTAGTCTACCATCTATCTAAGAGTATAACACCATCATACATTTTCTCACATTGTTGTTTGTTTGTTGTTTTGTTTGATTGTTGCAAAGTAGAATACTAACTTGATAATAATATAAATTAGAATAAAAGCCCAGTGAAAAGTTATGAAGAAACACACTTATAAATAAATACAGTTGAATTGAGAACTTCCTCTTTTTTGGTTGGTTAAAAGTTTGCATTGTACCTAATCGATTCAACCGTTTCAGATAGTGACAGACTTCCGAGTATAAAGATAGTCAAAATGGTAGTTTTGTTATAAAGAAAATATCTACTTAAAAATGTTTTACTGTTGCTAGTACGAGTATAATTATAATATTATGTTTATAATTATGAAATCCTACGCCTACAGCATTTTAATAAATAAGAATAAAACAAAGTCTGCTACGTGAAAGATATTTGTAAACAATTTTCGAATGAACATTCGAAGTAAACATGTTTTAGCCTCTTGAGGTAACAAAGCTAAATAAAAATGCCTGTAAATGGATTTTTACCTTTCAGTTATTACCAAAAATAATGTGTTTGTCTTACATTTGACATCAAAGTGAATGAAAACGAGTGGATCTTTGTGTGGTACTCACAACCAATTTCCCTATCGCCCGTGGCAGACATACAAAACATTAAAAGAAATAAAAGTGGAACACAAACATTTATGTCACATAAATATCTGAACCGCTATATATTCCTTTGATATACGAGAACACGAGTAATACTTTAACTGGAAGGTTACTAACGATCTTCGTATTTCTACCGGTCTAACTATCCGAGTCGGAATATTGGTATAAAAAAAATTGAGAATTGAGAATCGCCTCCTTTTTATAAGTCGGGTCGTAAATACACGTTACATTTCAAAATTATTTTTACTTAGTTATTTAAAATAAATAAAAAAAAATTAAAGTAAAAAACATGATGCACGTTAAAAAAAAACAAAGAACTAAAATTGTATTGCTACCGATTACTAGATCAGTAACTGACTCTATTAACAATATATTTTGTGTTTTATAAAATATGAATATTGTTACTGAGGTTGTTGTTTTTAGTAGTTTTTGACCTTCGTTAAGTGAGCTGTAAGTTCCTAAGACGAAATAAATAATTTGACTTTGACTTTGACTTTGTAAAAAATAAGCGCACTTTTCATTTTTATCCCGTTTCGGAATAACCATAGAAAACCATATAAAAATATATTTTAATCTATTAAAACATGAACAATTAATTACAGAACTTGCTACCTAATTGCTTTATTACTTGAGTGGAGTTGTATACATCTTGATTAATGTGTACTAGTACATAAGGCGTAGGTTTCTCACGTATATGGAGCCGTGAACATGAATAGAGATCTCATATCTCATTCACATAAAGAGAAGCTCATCAATAATAGTTAGTTATATATGTACACTATAACGTTGTATTAATGTATTAACGTCAAAACTTTTCAAAATACCAAGAAAGCGTATTATAGAGACATTCATTATATTACTTGTAGTATTTGCTTTATATTGTTAAAATAAGATTCCAAGTCACATGACACTTCTATTTTGTCTGTGCTTGCTCCCAACCACGTGACAGTTGACAGCTGTCAAATTTAACACTTTACTAGTGTGACGTAACGGGCGTTTTGGGGCGAAATTAGCAATAAATTTTTAAAATCGTGAGGTTTGGAATATTGTTACTCATGAATAGTGTTAAGTACTTCCAAATATTTTGTACTAGCGACCTGCCCTCCCTGTTTTTGTCGCGTGATAGTTGTAATTCCGTGATAACTCCTAAGCTAATAACTTAAAATGTATGACGTAAATGGCACTTATAATGTTTATGAAATGCTGCAAGAAACTAACGTATTTTTTTAACACGCGTGCATTTAAATAATTCTCCAATTAAAATATTATAAGAAATTATTTCTTTATACATTAAAATGTCTGATGTGAGTTTTCCTTAAAAGACACAGACAGACATAGGCCATTGCGGAATTAATTGTAGAAAAGAGATACAATTTGTTATATTGTGTTAAAGGGATTAGTCAGCGTTTTTCATTAAAGCTCCCAATCTGCTTGATGTATCCGACATATTCATCGACTAGATGAACCAGCAAACGTTGTTTTGCTATATAGATTATGAGTTTTTACACCATGTGTCCGAAAAACCCAAATATCTCACGGAACCCTATTTTTTCCAAGATAAATTATAGCCTATGTTACTCGTGGATAATGTAGCTTTCGAATGGTGAAAGAATTTTTAAAATCGTAGTTTGTGAGCCTATACATTACAACCAAACAAACAAACAAACAAAGTTTTCCTCTTTATTATATTAGTGTAGATAATCGTCATATTTCATTATATTTATACAAAACATTAATGAATTATACACACAATTCCTCTAGAATCATTCCGTTCATTAGTGAAAATCGTATGAAAATTCGTTGGGTAGTTTTCGAGTTTAGCGCGTTCAAAGTGTCAGATAACCTTTACTGCTGCCTTTACTTAACGATATCCCAAATGCGAAGAGACATTAATTACATTCATAAACAGATAGCAGATTGAAAGTTTAATTCTAGTTATTCGACAATGATTGATTGAATTTAAATTTAAGGTTTACCGACATCAAAGTGAAGTGCAAATTGAAAATTTGATCGGACTAACGGCGATTCTATTTCATTGACGTTAAATTGTAATTTAACGCTGAAAATATTTTGGTTTCACGCGCTATTTGATGTTCATGCAACAACTCGATTTTAATTTTCACCCTTTGGCGGTTTTATTAAAATTGATTGAGATTATAGAAAAGGGTAGTTAGCGATGTTGTAAAATAGATTGCTTTTTGTTAAACAATTTAATTTTTAGAGTTAAACATCAAACACAAATACAAATGTTACAAGTTTCTTTTGGCAAAAAATAGTCGTATTTTTCTGTTTTACTATAAGTAAAATTTCAAATCTAATTTTTTTTTGTTTAATTTTTTATTCTACCACCGTTTCGGAAAGGTGCTTTTATATCGAAGTAGCTGGTAGGGCTTCACGTGGAGTATACTATGAATTATCACTGGCGTCTTTCCGTGAAGCCAGCCTGGCTAAACCCTCTTGCTTGAGTTAGCCGCTAAATGATTCTTGGTATCCCGGCTGGGGACTTGAAATACCACTGTCTTCCTTCTGTCTCCTTTCTTAAGAATAAGAAACATTTATTTAGTCCATAGAACCTCTACAAAAGTGGTTAGTTAGATTATAATTATAAATTACTAGGTGAGCCAGCAAACTTGTTTTGCCATATAAATTATAGAAAATGGTTGTTGTGCCTCTTTTGTAGATATTTATAAGATCTACAATTAATTAGAACATTTTATGGTTCAAGTTTAGGCAGCGTACGCAAAATAAGTAACTTTTCTGGTTGATTTTTTACACCTTGTGTCCGAAAAACCCAAATATCTTAAGAATCCCTATTTTTTTCCTGAATAAAATATAGTCTTTGTTATTCGTGGATAAAGTAGCTTTCGAATGGTTAAAGAATTTTTAAAATCGGTCACCACTTGCCAATGCCAATGTTCACCACTTACCATTAAGTAGGAGGTAGGTTTGTCGACTAGCAGCATAAAAAAATAGTCCAAATTATTGATCCAGACGTCGAAAGGTTCACAGAATCAAAGGATAGAGATAGGGCCAAAAGAAAAGAACCAATTAAATAGGCTAATACCAATTGGTTTCGAAGTCATACGCATCAAGTAAATATATTATTAGGGGTAACTCAAAAACGACTTGTCAAATGTCGTTCAAATTTAAAAGGCCACATGATAAACACTAGCTTTCAAATAGCCAAATATTTATTCAAACGGGTACACCCAGTAAAAAGTTATAAAGTAATAAAAAAGGTAAATTCAGAACCATCTTCTTTTTTCCGTCGATTAAAAATAAATTTAACACGTCGCTTAGACAAGCGAGAAATGTTTATTTTCACACCTGTATATAGTCTTATTTAATTTTTCAATATCAATTTACGTGAACCATCTAGTTAAAAAAACCGTACTTTGTACATGCAATTACCATTTGTGTTACAACTTTTATGAAACCAGGATTAACATACTACATTTATGAAACCAGGATTAGCATGGAACACAAATTAACATACCTGTTTTGCAAATGTATATTATGATTTAAATGTGTTAAAATGTGTTGTGATGTAAAAGTTCTTAAAAACCGAATATATGTATGTAGATGTTACGTAAGTAATAAAATTAATTTTAGCCGTGACATTTATCGTTATTAACATGTGTGGATATCGTTTATTCATTTATGATGTACTGAATTACATTGTAGTAAGATAACATTATTGTGACAATACAAATAAATAAATTAGTCCCGTAATATTATGTGTGACTGCAATTCATTATTGGCCCGCTTTAGGGGCCTAGTCTCATCTAAGTCATTAAGGACTAAGGATTCTCCATCACGCTATGACGGCTACATCCAGTGCGGATGTGAAGTAAATATCTAACTCAGATAAAGGAAGATTTAATGCCACACGGATTCCTCCGATATGACTTAACGATTGCTATCTATAAGAAACGAGAATGATAGCTTAACGTCATCGGAAGTATGGATGCTCCAAAAGTTTTGCCACTAGCGGTCACTCATTCCACTACTGACCAAGTCCGAAGTTGCGTAACTCGGTTGATCACTTAGGACAATATGAGCCATCGATATATGAGCGCACACACTCATATATACATACACACACATTAGTATAATAAACAGTTGATTTTAGTATTGTAGAGGAAAAATTGTTCAGTCCTGGGTTTCCGAGAGTTTCTTGGAGAACTATTCAGAAGTTAAACAATTGTTAAGAATTAATCTGTACTTATTATGTGGAGCAAAAACTTTGGACTCATTTTTCGAAAATTCCGAGGAGGAGTATGAAATTTGGCACGACAATAGTGTACATGTAGGAGAAGTGAAGAAAGCCAATATTTTTATATAATATGCAGTAGAAGCATATCAAATTGATAAAAATAAATATTACACACACTACCATTCATTTGACACATATGTAGACATAATAAAGATAGCACATTAATTGTTTACGTTTATATTGTCAATGTGAAGTAACGCATTAACGAATTACGGACGAATATCGAGCGCAGACCGGGTTTATAGTAATTATAAATATGCAAACATATTTCTCATTAATCACGAAAACCGAAGAAGAAACTTTAATATGAGTTCTTACTGTAAGATCAATAATTGAGGATTGTTTAATTTACTTACCATATCATCGTAGAACGTCATTAGGATAGTTAGAAGCTGTCGGATCTGATGTGCACATAACGTCCAGTTTAAGTCGACCTCACTGCAGAGCGGCTGGTTGAACCATCTCCCATGTTCGTCAGATGTAACCTCTTGTCCACCTATTTTGAAAAACCCACTCGAAAAACCCACGCACACTTCACTCGAGGCGTTTAATCTTGCGACAGAAACTCGAAATTCGTAATTTAAATTCGAATGACAATTAAAAATACATTCGATCTTCGATTTTGATAATTTTTGAATTTGAATAGAGACGTTCGGATAATTGCATGAGGTGGAAAAAGTTATAAGTGAGTTGGGAAAATAAAATCGGATACATGAACTGAAAGTTTTCACGATGTTTCGGACCGGACAACAGACGTACGCTCTCTTCGGAGGCTGAAATGAAACTAACCAGAGTATACGCTACGAATGCTACGAGCACTATCGTAATATCGCTACTAGACAGTACCAATTTTCAAGCCCTATATTTAAATGTACGTAGCCTTTATTCTGATATTGCGTCCGAATTTACGGAATGTTCAATCACTTTTACCTTTTTTTAATAAGCCAAATCGGGTCAAGGCTAAATGTTGAATAATGTAGATTTTAATACAGGTCTTTATTAACAATATATAGCCCCAAAACATATTTTGATACATTTTTACATGTAATGGCTATTTAATTGTATAAGACTATTTGATTAATGTATTTAATAAATAGTTCATAATTTATAACGGTAATTTATTATGATATGGATTTTAATTTGTTTTATTTTGATTTAACTTTATTTTAATTTGCATTGTATGGCGTGGCCATCAATGGCCCAATACTGAGCACGGGTATCTTCTCAGCACTGAGGAGGTTTGGAGCATTCACAATGCGCAATGCGGATTGGTGGAGGGATTAGTGGCTAAGGGTCGGAAGTTTTTATGCCGTACGAAGGCCTCCGACGTGGCTTAACGACTGATATCTACGATAACAACTGGGACCAACAGCGACACGTGCCCCATTGTACGTTTACGTGGTCTTTCTACGTTTTGTATTGGATACTTATGAGTAAATACCTACTTATGTCGATTATATTTGGAAAAATGAAAAATTAAAGTTCATTGTGCAATGGTAATTTCTGTAGTTGAACTTATAAAAGACTGGAAATGGTTTTCTTTATATTTAATGCATTTTTTTTTACATAAATAAAATTTAATTACTTAAATAAAAATTTAGTTCAATATATATGTATATTTTAAATTATAATAGACATCTTCCTGCTACAGAACTACAGAAAGTAATTACTGCAAGAAATAAATATATCTGAAGATATTAAATATCGAAAACCGATCCTTAATTCAATGAAATAAGGTTTAACAAGAAGTTTGTGTCCTGCCTGATGTAAATGATTAGGAACATCTGGTACAGGCCGACAGACAGACATGGCTGTCTGTCATCCTTGGATGGATATTGCACCGAAGTTATGACCAATGAGTTGTCGATGAAAAAACTACAGAAATAACAAACGTATTGCTTAGCTTCTGTTCCCAAGACCCCAATAGAAACACGAGTCAACGTAAACGACTTAAGCAAGAGAGGTTAGGAAGGCTTCACACGAAGATAACACAAATGATTTCATCAATAACATTAATTATAATGATAGTCGCTCGCTTGCTCATAGAACGGCGACTCGCGTCGATCATATACAATCGACATAGTTAAGTAACTGCGGGCGGTCGGAACCTGGATGGGTGACCGCTAGTGGCTATCATTTCTTGACCATTTCCGTGCTTCGGACAGCACGTTAACCCGTCAGTTCCGGTTGTTATTATAAATAACAGTCGTCAAGCAGTGTCACAGGTCATCGGGCGGTTTAAAAGC
>DWJN01005615.1:0-11331 GCA_018248895.1 Carystus phorcus
GTGCAAATATATTAGCTGAATTTTAAGATTTATTTCATTTCTATACATGGTCAGGTCAAAAATGGACATCCTTCTTTGATATGGAGATTCTGGTAATAATTAATTAAAGTGTTGCCTGTTAAAAATCCATTTCTTTTCAAATTAAACAAAAATAAATCCACTCGTGAGCAATCTAGTAGTTCTTATTCTTTTTATAAAGGTTGTAGGTAATATTTAGGGTATAGGTACTGCAATGATTGTGCTATGTAAACGATTTCACGTAGAATAATTTGTTTCATAATGAAAGCCACATTTAATCGCCCGGTCAGACCTAATAGTAAGGCGCTGGATTTACGGACTGGACTTTTTTTATGCCGTAAGCAGGCAAACCAGCAGACGGCACCTGATGGTAAGTGATATCCGTCGCCCGGACATTATCAACACCAGGGATATCACCAACGCACTGCCGACCAAGAAGGAAGCGATGGACTCCCTTCTTGAAAGACCCAGCAGCACTGTGGGACCACTGATGCAGGAAGTTCGTTCCACAGTTTACACGTACGAGGCAAATAGATTACTTATAAGCGATGGCAGTAAACATAGGCGCATGTCCAATTAGACATTTGAAGTATCAAGATTTGGTGAGTTTTGTCCTGAATATCCCAAAAGTGGGGCCTCTCCATCGTCATGCTTAATAAGAATGAACTTGACCGAATTATTAACCCTACAATTGACGAATTCGACTAACATTCAATTACTTCCAACGATATTAGCTTATCTAATATTTTTTTTAACAATTTATAGCTCCGACTTAGAGTTGTCTTAGATTTATATCTTCTTTCTTTTTCCAGGCGAGGTGATGCAGTTGTTCTGATGATGCCAATCACTTATTATCATATAGCTCATCTGCTAATTCATGGGTTAGTTCCATATAATACTTAAGGCTGGGTAAAACATCTAAAAACATGAATTGAATTGAATTGTTCCTGAATTGAACTTTCTTTCCCATTGTCACAAAAATCGCGAACTTTCGGTCAACCCAACAGATCCCAAACATTAAACTGGAGTTGTACGCGACTTTCCACCTTATGCTTGATGCATAAGGACGAGTCGGGTACTTATACGATGGTTTCTTGGTTCGAGAAATATGACCGATGATTGAAGAGTTTCCGAGCAGTACAAATAGATCGCGGTAGACCACGATCCATTTGAATATAAAAAACGAGAAGTCTTTTTTACGATATATTTATGATCTACAAGTAAATTAACTAGTAAGTTAGTCGCTTTTACAAGTCATTGTGGAATAGAAATACAGTAGTAGTTATGACGGCAAACTGCTACTACTACATTGGATTATCCGGATTTTCGATTATCCGGACTGTTGTTGTTAAGCGTTTTATCCGGCGTTATATATCGTTATAGGCGTTATTATCTGGACGCCTAACAACAACAGTCCGGAATTCCGGATAATAGAGTTTCTACTGTACACAATAAATATTTTACCAATCTTTCTGAAACTACGAATCGTATCACGCAATCTTTTTTATTTATTGTCCTTTATAGACTCTGAAATGGAGAGAGATATAACATCGATGTCTATAGCAACTTTGTTCAGAATTCACTTAAAAAGGTTTGCTAAAATTACATTGATCGGACACATGGTTGATGAGTTATCGAACATGTTGAATTTTGGCTGATCAATCGGACTAGATCTAACTAGATCCAACAGCACTTCAATAAACAAAATTAAAACTAATGTTCTTCTTTAAATTTGTCTTTTTTAATGTGTCACAACGAACTCTAGGTACAGCTAGTATTCTATACTAATATATAAAGCTGAAGAGTTTGTTTGTTTGTTTGATTGTTTGAACGGGCTAGTCTACGGAACTTCAGGAACTACTGAACTGATTTATAAAATTCTTTTGTTGTAAGATAGTCCATTTATAGAGGAAGGCTATAGGGTATAGAACATCACGCTAAGATGAATAGGAGAGGAGCAGCGATAAAATATAATGCGAAAACGGCAAAATTTTGAGCATTCCATGCGTGCGCTGAGTAAACGGTGATAGTTACTCAAAAATCATGTATTACAATATTGTTCCCCTCTAAAAGAACTAAATAAAAGTCCGCGATAGCATATGTCTAGCTTTTAAGGTTAACCCACTATAACCATTTTTATGTTTATAGAAATAGTTCTTAAATAATAATTTTTATGGCAAAACAAACTTTGCTGGTTTATCTAGTACTTAATATTGGAGCAATGTAATAAACAAATATTATTCAACCATGTGACGACACTAATGGTATTGATGAACATGAAATTCGAGACCTTCTCACAGGCGAGTACTGGTAACTATGCGTTTGTACTTCTTTCCAAACATAACTACACTACTACTGGTTAATTAAGTAGTTTTGTAATAACCTGTATGCTTAAACGCGTTACTCAGTTCTAAACAAACATTGAGGCAAGTACTGACCGGTGTTTTAACGAGCTTTATATGTATAATCCGAAAAACACTTAGTCATATTTACATTTGACTAAAGTAAGCTAATAGACCGTTGTATATTTAACGTGTTGAATTAATGAGTCAGTAGGTCGGTTATTTGACTACTTAGTATGTATTTTTTACTTCAAATTTAAGAAATAATATATTTAAGCTAACGAATTCAGCAGATGATACCTTCACACAAATAGTAGAAGAGTTCAATGATATAATGGTAGACAAAAATAATAAGGTATCTAAAGTTTTTTCCCTGTATAAATTTAAATATACTTCATTTTAATTCACATTAAAAAACTATAATTATTACACCACACGTTCCCAAAATCAATTGTTACCGAACCCGAGTTTGGTGTAATCAAAAATTCGTTATTAATTCCTTGGAACAAAAGTCCACATTGCTTTGACACTATTGAATTTTCATAAGTTTCATTCTCATAAATATATTTATTACACAAATATTTCTGTCGCAAAAATGTCTGTCCCGGAAATCGCGCCTTGGCACACTACTTACTACAACTACTAGGATGTCTACAGTCTGTAGTAGTTTATTCTTTTTGTTATTATAAGTCAATGCTTGATATTGACCACGTGATCGTAAGTGGTGATGAAATCAAAGATGATCGATCCAGTAAGTTAGTAAAAGTAGTTCACTCTCCTCTTGAAGACTCCTATCGCAAGTAACCAGGAGCAAAGAAGAGCTATTCTTATACTTCAAAGGTAGTTCACTCTCTAGAAGACTCCCATCTTAAGTAACTGGAGACATGTTAAGTAACCGGTAACACCGAAGCAGGCTTGTCCAATGCTTCAAAAGTAGTTCGCTCTCTTCTAGAAGAGTCCAATCTTAAGTAACCGGGAACACCGAAGCAGGCCGGTGCGCATAACGAACGAATAAGTCAACCATTCTTTCGTTCAAAATAATATAAGGCTTTAGATAGACACGCGGTGACAGGACACAAAGCCTCGCCGCCAAACGTTTTAGCTGAGGAGTTTGTTTGTTTTGGTGTTAGCCGAGCTAATGGCTACTACCGGCTTATGCACACTGCGGTTGAAACGAAAAAGAGACTAGAGTGGAATTAAGAAAGGATAAAATAATAATGTTATTTTAAAAAGTATAATTTATAAGTTTTTTTAGTTTTTTAGTCAATGCTCGACGTAAGTGGTGAGGACGTCTAAGACGGAGGACGCATAATAAGTTAATAAATGTGTGGAACGGGAAGATAAATGTATTAATGAGAGTATGTATGTATTTAAATGTTTGCATGAGTAATTATCTCTAATGGGTTGATTGATTTTGATAACAATCGGTAAATTGTAAGTGACTTGGCGCATTGACGCGGCCGAGAAGACTGGTCCGAAGCTGGCAGACTAGACCCACTTATTTGAATTAGCCGAAAAATGAGAAATCGTGCTCGTTTTTGATTACGTGCTAATATTACCTCCTTCTCTTTCATTTTATTGCTGGCAACGCATACATACCTTCGATGTTACTGATGCTCATATGGCTAGCGACTTTAGAGTTATAAATAAATAACTCCATACACTCATAGCCCCATACTAGGATACCCTGTGTCGCGGGTGCCATGGCCAACACAGAATGACAAATACACATATCCAGACCGAGAACAGAAAAACTCAAAATTCAAATTCATCATTCAAATTCCCGCCTCACTGAGAATCGAACTCAGAACCCTTCGAATGGCGGTCCGGCATGGTGACCATAATACCACGCGAGTCGTCAAACTTTAGTTAGTTAGTACTTTCTTTGCAGCAAACGGTGACTATTTACTATCAAATGGCTCGTTACTCAAATATCAATATTAATTATATTTATAGGCTATGTATTTAGATTTAATGTTAAATCATTGCTAATCTCTATACCGTAAAATCTGTTCCACTTTTAACGCGTCAATGAAGTATATTTAAGTAATCATAATCATTATATTATTATATGGTTGGTCTTTCGGTTTTTATGGTCTTACGGCTTTTGGACGTCTTACAGCTTTTGGACGACCTACGGCTTTGGAAATCTTAGGACTTTTGGATGGCTTACGGCATTTGTCGTCACAGTGCGCATCGGTCCCGCGCTAAGTAACTCGAGTTTATCGCTCGCGCTAACTACAAGCGCAAACAGCAATACTGAGCGTGTTACGCGTATGGGACCACCTACGTTTTAACTAGCAGCTATTAACGCGTATCGCTTATAGTTACTGAAAAGTGCTGTATGTTATTGCAGAGGAAATTTAAACGTAATTCATCACCTATAACGGTAAGATGGTAGAAAGTTGATGTAACTTTGCCTAATTCTTTCGTTTTTCTATTTTGAGAAGTCACCTACATATGTATATATCTGTTACGTTTGTGTGTTTGTGCGCGATGACTTAATTTAAATGCGGTCTTCACTTATTCAATATCGTAGTATTAATATATAGCGTTCGTTATTTCAATCGGTACATATGTAAAAAAGTTATGCCAATTTAAAAAAAATATTTTGAACATTAATTTAAAATACATGTCGGATAATAACTGTAAGTTGATAAAACTGAAACTCGTTAATTTAATATGTATACAATAAAGCAACATATTTAGCAAACCTTATCCTGTATAGTTGTCCTATATCTCTCATTATTTTCTATTGAATGCGTATTTCAAGTTTAAGTAGCGTACAATACAGATAAATAATTAAAATCAAAAAATCTATCGTATCGAATTGAGAATCTAAAGCATTGAGAAACTAATAATACTTATATATTTTTATCAAAATTATTTCAACCATTTAGGTGAAGTTCAATAACAAACATGTGAACAGAAGAATTATATGAAGAAAAACTGAAACCAGATGAAAAAAGTCGCGAACTGAAAATACAGAATAAATCCCCGAGAAATATCACAAATTCGTAATCATGGTTATACTAATATAAATATATCCTTTATATGAAATCTCAGTAACAAAACAAAACTAATTAACTGGTCGTGAGCACGCGAGATGTTAGTACAACTCCGGGGTAAGGTAAATGCCGCGATTGTGGATCGTTCGGTCTAGACCACATTACTATGAAACAGAATTACACACTGTTAAATTCTTTGCTTCATATTTTATTCTAAGCTTATTAAGTTTTTTCTTTGTATAGACTAGCTGAAAAATAAGTAGAGGAGTATGATAGTTAGTAAGTATTGACATCAGCAACACCCAAGGTGATGCGTTTGCGAAGTAAGAAGTCGGAAGAAGAAAATTTGAAAGAAAAGAAAGAAACAAAGAAATGCAAAGTTATAAGTTCTCTTTACAAAAAATATCAAAAAATTGTTTACTGCAAATAGTCGAATGGGCTTTCTTCTTTGCCAACGAAGAAGACAGAAGAAAAAAAGTTAAAAGAAAAGAAAAAAAAACAAAGAATTTCAAAGTTATCGTGCTGTATAGACAAATATATAAAAAAATTATTCATTACAATTGTCAAATGGGCTTTCTTCTTTGCTTAGAAAGAAGACGGAAGAAACAAATCGAAAGAACTGAAAGTAACAAAGAATTTTAAAGTTATCGTGCTGTTTTAAAAAACCATCAAAAAAATATTTATTACAAATTATCCAACCGGCACAAAATTCAACGCCATCTGGCGGTTCAGTAAGTGAAACCGGTAGTGAATATTCAATTGAGTATAGTATCGGATGTTTTCTTATTTTTCTCTCTTTTTTAAGCAATATTAGAATGTGTTTTAACTTTTGAGGTTACACTTAAATAGCTTAGGTTAATCAGGTCTACTTATTTTTTTATTTGTTACTCTGTTTTACAAATAAATTGAGATTGAAAGTTTGGGTATAAAACTCGGTATTATTAAATATTTATGAAATTTCGTTTTGTGAAATCACGGCGACGCCGCAGACAAAAACTAGTAACATTACAAGTGCGAAAGTTGAAATTTGGCCTGTAGTATATAATAATAAATATAAGCAACTTTTTATTCTAGAAAAATGTACGGTTCACGCTTTTCTTACGCGGGCAAAGTCGCAGAAAACCTAGTGTTATTATAATTCGTTTTCTTCCAAACAAATCTCGAAACGAAACTAATTAACGGCCGTGGGCACGCGAGGAATTAAGGCTGTTACTTCTAGATAAGGTAAACGCCGCAGTTACGGACCGGATAACTATGGGTCTAGTTGATTTCGATGTGAATTTAAGGGGTTGTAAGTTTGTATAGAACGGTCTTTCTAGGACATCGCTAAAAGCTAATCTTATTATCTACAGTGCATGAAATTAAAAAAAAAGTTAAATTATTTTTTTTTCTAAAATATAAAGCTAACCTTTATGCACAAAATTGTTAACATAGAAGTGAAGAAAGAGCGAGATAGAAGCATTAAAATAATATTTCATTTCATTTTATTAGTAAATCACATCGTAACATTACAAGAATATGCCAAATTTACATTCTTCAGTTGCCAAAATGTTGATATGTAGTCTAAGATTGAAATTTGGCCTTTATACCATCTACATTCGGTATAAGGTATAAATAAATACGAAAATGTACCCAAACTACATTAACCTTAGCTCACGTTTTCACATTTCATAATTAGATACCACTCTACTGATTAAGAGATATACGCAGTTCGTAGACTACTCGCCTACTCTTAGAAATGCATTCCTTAATGAGATTTCGCTAATTTGTTTTGCCGACGAGTGAGATCAGATATTATTAATGTCTTTGAAACAGTTGTTTTTTACTTTAGAGTTTCAGTTATAATTAATTAACTTACACTCCTGTTTTATAACTTACAGTTTTAGTATTTAGTAACTTGCGTATTTAAGTAAATATATTATTTAAGTTCCTTTAACCGACTTCAAGAAAAACGAATTTCTTAATTCGTCTGTATTTTTTTTTTGTGTATTAGTTAATAACTTTTCACTGGGTGTACCGATTTGGATGATTCTTTTTTTATTCGAAAGCTCATGCATGTAATGTGATCCCATATAAACTTGAGCGACATCTAACGAGTAGTTTTTGAGCTATCTCTAATAACGCACATTAATTTGCTTACCATCAGGCAGCAGTAGTCGAGCATTAACTTATATAGAATAAAAAAATAAGGTACGCGTATGACTTCGGAATCGGAAAACTTAACAAGGCCTATTTTTGAAGTGGGTTTTATTCTTTCGACCATTGATATAGCAATGAATTATGTGACTGAAAACAAAGGATCTAACCAGCCAGTGGTCACTGTCATCCATCGAGATCAGCAACACCACAAGTATTACTTACGTTATAAGCCGGAAAGAAAGAAAGAAAGAAATTACTGATTCTCAAGCCCCCAGCAAGAATACGAATGGTTTTAGGGCTAACTCAATCAAGATGGTGGTACCTAGACAGGTTTCACGGAAAAAATAATAACAGTAATAATATTAATGACTTAACACCAATTACTATCTTATCTCATTTTCGATCAATAAGGTTGATCACTGCAAATTTTTAATTACTTTTTACCTAACTTAAGAGTTGTGTTAATTTAATCAATAACTTTGTACACCTAAAGAGATGTTTTAATTTAATATCAAGAATCAGTGATTTGTGTGTGAATTTGTACATGTATATATTGACATAATATAACTATGTGTGTATTGAATGGTACTATATTTTTGAATTGTCATTTTTTAATGGCTATCGAGAAGAAATTCGTGTTTGAGAATAACTTTTTTGTGGGCATCTAAAATAATTATAGCTTGAATTACTTGTCTTTAAAGTAATTTACTTAAGAATGTTATACTTACTATACTATTACTATAAAATGTAGTCTAATACAGTGTATTAAATAAAAAATAATAGTTAAGTTCATCTTCAAATGATTTAAAACTATTTCGTACTATTAGGAATTTGAACCTACGGACTAAATAAGAAAAACTATAAAATTATAATTTTCAATCGCTTTTCTACTAAGCACAATGTGTCACAAATATTGAAAACTTGCATCTCTCTTTCTTCAATAGTACTTTACTAATCTATTATTTTATTTTTGTGTTTTAACAAGTAACTTTGTAAACCTCGGTTAACAGTAGTCCGTCCAGAAGACAACATTGCAGTCAAGATTTAAAGCTCCGTGCATAGAACTACAATAAAATTAACGACCAAACTGCTGAAGGGATCGAGCTTTGACCAATCGTGGTCGATCGCAGCAGGTACTTGATCGTGGTCGGAAAAAATAGTCGCTCCCAACTGCCAGCGTTGGTTAGACGTGCGCGTCATTTATATGCGGAATGAATTCGTCGCTAGCAGTGCGAAGCGTGCTGTGTGAATATGTGAATAGTTTTTTTGTTAACGGTGTTCCATGGGAAGTGTTTACCTATTGATCGTTAAAACTGGAGAAATAGTGTTGTTACTAAAGTTTGAGTAAAGTTTTGTACGTGTTGGGACATTTGGTGATATGCTTTAGCTGATGGGTGAGTTTTTAACGTACTCGTAGATTAAAATAGGGATTGTTAGGGATGTTTTTGTGCGTATAAAATATATTTTATTAACTTTGGCTGTATTAGTAATCAAAGCCAATTAAGTTTGCTTCGAAATAACTTTATTAGCATTTTCAAATTTCTGTACCTTTTTAATTCTAATCTTATGTAGTACAAATGAGAATTGATTAAGTTTTAAATTATAATAAATGATTTAGGCAAGTTCGGATGCAGCACGTAACTTTTTGGTCTGACTTTTATAAAGTTTTTAATATATTTTTTTTATTAATTTGGCTATTGGTCTTTATTTTAAGATTGTGCTGTAGAACGACATTCTTATTTAAACTTAATACAGTTTTTATTTTACTAACCCGAGGCTGAAATATTTTCTATAATTGAAAAAAAGAAAGCTGTGAAAGAAAGGTTAGACATTTTTTTTCTTTTTCCACGCTGCATTGACTTGGTTATAACAGCATCGAGTTATGCTGAAACTTGTAAAACAAAGGTAATTTCAAAAGTTAATGTAATAACTTTTTAATCAGAGTGTAGATATCGAAGGTTAATTAACCATTTAACTGCAGTTGAACCTTTTGTTGCGTAAGCTAATTATTAAAATTTAAGTGACAAAAAATATATTATGTTCTACAACCAAAAACAAAGTTACAAATGTAAGTAGATTTATAATTAAGAAATCAAAACAAACATTAAAACTGTTGTTTTATGCACGTGCGTATATAAATATTTTCAGTTTTCGTTGGCAGGTATCTACTTAGTTATAAAAATAAATTCTTTCATAAAATAGTTAAGTTAATAAATTCTTTAATAAATTCACATTTGAATTAGGCTTATGAAAAAATTTAAGGAAGTAGATAGTACCTTAATTATATTATTTACTTAACTTGTTCAAGATAATTAAATTTATTATTTAAACAATACAATTTGTATTGATACAAACATATTTATGTCTCAACGAATTTTAAAGTATTAAAAATTTAATATACAAATTTAAAAGTGATGCAAAAGGCGGAGTTACCTAATCCTAAAATTCAACAAACATTTATTTAGATATAAGTTTAAAATACAAATTTAAAAAACATGCAAATAGTAGAATAAAATTAATACTAAAAGTATTCAATAGGTACCTAGTTGCTAAGCTAATAGTAACATTGTTTACTTTAGCTGGGATGTTATCACCACATTTTGAAGCTTATTGCTTCAAACTAAGTTTCTAATTGAAATACTTAATGACACTAAGCTTACATTACATGCTGCTGAAGACTAAACTTATATAGCGAAGAATTTCGATGAAGCTTTAGAAGTTGTCTATAATATTCATAGATTATTACATCCAAATTTAAGAATAACGCATGCATTAGGAATGTGAGATTTCGCACAGTTAAAATTTACTTGGAGAAGTGTAGAATGCTAGATTTATCCAATAGTAAGTGTATCCTGCGCGCGTTCATCAAACTGAAAATTAAATCTTAATATATACATATAAAGTACGTGTCACGGTGTTTACCCGCTATGGACTCCTAAACAACAACTTAACAACTTAACCGATTTTAATCAAATTTAGTACACCGTGTCCAGTTTCATCCAACTTAAAAGATAGGATAGGTTACATCTCAATTTATAGTCGCAAAATTATTTTAGAGAGGTTTTAACAGATGGCGGTGTAAGATAATTAATTGACAAAATTGAGTAATTACAAATTATTTTAGTTCCATAAGGTTTAACAGATGGCGAGTAAGTCTGCTAAATTGAGTACCTATGTAAACCTTAGTCTCAGCAACGCGTGGCCGGGTCTGTTAGGTTATATTGTTGCAGAACAACGTTTGCTGGGTCAACTAGTATACAATATATTATACAATTTTTATTTTATTTTCACTCCTTACGTGATTTTTTTGGTTTAATTAGGTAAGCTTTGCATTTTTTGCAGTTATGTCACTGTCGGTCCAAATGAGCGATACGTGAACAAGAGACCTGATCGATAGTTCGTCGACGGTGGATGTGAGCAGCTGGCTGAGCGTGATGTCGAAGCGGCGCGCGGCGGGCAGCGGCGGCGGCGCCGGCGTCAGGTACTCGTCCTCGCTGCTGTTCGTCGCCGCCGACGACAGACGCGGCTTCATACTACGATCCGCCTAAAACAATATCATCTTGTTACTACGTTACTACGTTGACATATTATAACTGAATAGCGAGACGTTCAGTTTATTAGTGAGTTCAAAATGGTAGACGTATGTACTTGTAATTTCGAATGCGGGTTATTATATATTTGCCTTATAAATAAAATAGATATCGACCGGCTAAATCTATACTAATATACAAAGCTGAAGAGTTTGTGTGTTTGAACGGGCTAATCGCAGGAACTACTGGACCGATTTGAAAAATTCTTTTAGTGTAAGATAGTCCATTTATAGA
>DWJN01005616.1:0-11330 GCA_018248895.1 Carystus phorcus
CCTCGCTGGGAATCGAACCCAGGACCCTTCGAACGGCGGTCCGGCGTGGTGACCATTACGCCATGCGGGTCGTCATTTCAATAATATTTAGTCATTGAATTACATAATACAAATTAATATCATATTTATCGCGGAGCTGATGACGGCTACAAGAGAAGTCGTTAGTTATTGCTACAGCCAAATAAAGCTGTAATAGAAACCTATGTATATTTTTATGTAATATAATTTTGTTTGTGCCATTAATTGTCAGGACAATTTGTTCTCGATCGGTTACTTTATATTATTTATAGCGATGGCCTTTGTATAAGTACCTACATAAATCCAACTTCATGTTAATATTAATAATTTTAATTACAAATTTTCAGACGAATTGCCAATTAATTGGTCGTTAATAAATAAAATTAAACCGTATTGTGTACTAAGCGTCTTACAAGTATTTGATCACGTTTGTATTTACATCTGTAATCGACAATTACATACATATTTCATTTATGCATTATTTACTTTTTTGGAATTCAAACAACAATAAAGAAAAAAAATAATGTTTTGATTTTTATCACTCGCAGTGTATTCATTTTGTTCGTATCAACTTTCCCCGGTTCATTTTTATCTTTTTATTATCAACTTACACGAGCTAACAGACGTCTGCGTGCGAGGTCTTTCGTAACGTGTTGCGCAATTCTTCTTCGTTGCTAGAGACAATGCGCCATGCACAAAAGTTGTCCTTTCAAAAGTATGTCAAATCGTAACTAGTTCGATAAGCTGCATATGCAAATTAGTTGAGCGAAACATACATTTCGCATGTAGGTACTACGAGCAAAATTTCAATGAAACTGACTGGCTTCCAGTCACTATTTACCATAGAACATGGTTTAATCTCTTAAGAGGCAATGTTTAATTTTGCTCCAGTCCAAAAACTGGTCAACCTGAGTAGAATTTAGTTATGACGCACGAGATCTTTCGACATATCTTATACTTAACGACCGATGATAAAACCGGGACTGATGCCACCGGTAACATGATACTATTGATAAAAACCGTTTGACTGGGAGATTGACCTCAAATTATGGGATCATCGATTGATTAACAACTACTATTATTCCATCTTTCTACGAAATAGACGATATTGATTTCTTTTAATGTACCATTGTTATAATACAGCGTGACTTTCTCTGTTATGGATTACTATTTGGATGTTAATTCTTTTGTTTACTTTGGCCGGAGATGCTGAGTGATGAGTATGAGCTTGCCGCCTTAAGATGTTTATCTTAATTATCAACAAGATTAAATTGCTTGTGTTAACTCAATCTGTCGGTGTAACGTACTAATTTAACCAATTTATGTATAAACACTAATAATTATACGTTCAGCGTGAATTATTATTATTAAAATAGGAACAATGATCAGTTATTTTGTTACTACCTCTCTAGGTCGACTGAAAGAGACGATGTTTTAATTTGTATTGTTACAATAAAATTGTTATTACTAATTACCGTAAATACTCACCATCATGTCGTCATGTCGTTCCTTTTTATTTGCCGATTATTTACATAAAAAGGTTACTATATTAAGCATATATTTTCTGTTTCAGCAAAGAAAAATGGCGTGGTTCCGAAGTTATCATCGTCCCCGGTGGTTGTGCGTGCACGGACTTCACTTGCCCCGCCTCCATCGCCACGAAAGCCGACTCCTCACCGCTTGCCGGCTCAGAGACCAAATACCTTGGCCACGACTAAAGGTAAGTTTAAAAACTGGTTTCAGTAATATTTGGATAAACAATGAATGGTTGAGCCTTGACAAGTGAATGACTTTCGAATAAAAACTGTAAATATACAGTTCCGTATTTTAATTACGGAAAAAACCTATTTATGCACCTGCTTTCCTGCTCCATTAAAGTGGTTTTGAAACCTTCGAAAGATTTTCATTAGAACTTGTTCCATCTATTGCATTTGTCAATATTCGTGCATGATGAGCATAATTTCTGGCCCTAGATAGATTTATACTCCGCTTTATCGATCGGAGATTTGCTACATCACTCTCAACGTGAATATTATTACGTTAACGGGCCTTTGATCTTCACGTGGACATTATCTTATTTCTCTCTACTATCTGTCTACTGGAATTGTTATCAACTTAATAAGTCATGTGTGCTGCCATCTAGACTTGATCATTGCGAACTGTGTAAACCCAGTTGCGTCGGTTGTAATGCAAACCAATTAGTTCATGAAGATATCGATAGGGGGCAGTGGCACGTAATGTCATTAATAAAAAATATGATGTAGCCTTGTGTACGCTTCCTTTAATTATTTAGGGATTTATAAATCATAAAACAAATCATCTTTATTATTTAAATATAATTCTTCTGTTCGTCCGGATGTGTCTATATTTTTTCTAAATGGTTAGATTGATTTTGGTGCAATATTTTGTGTGTTCAATAATTCGAGACATATTTTGTTATTTGAGGTTTAGGGATTTTTTTATCGACTTGAAAAAAAGAGAAGGTTCTCAATTCGTCTGTATTTTTTTATGTGTGTAGGTCTTTAACTTTTTACTGGGTAGACCGATTTCGATGATTCTTTTTTTATTCGAAAGTTTCCAATTGTTGGATATGTTAGATTGGTATGACCTTATTAATAAAAAACGGCGACATTTGTGACATGGTAGGAATCACTAACAAGTAAGATATAAAAAACGTTTTAACAAAAAAGGAAAACCTTTAAAGGGGATAAAATAATTTGCTGAGTTAAATTGTTTAGGAAGTCGGTGCCATTTACTGTAATTGAGACGCCTGCAAAGGCACTTACTAATCCTATACCAGCAGACCAGGGTTTCGTAAGAGGCGACAGAAGCAAGGAATTTATTGTCAATATTATTAAGTCAATAATATTATTGCTGGTTTTTATCTTTCCGTGAAGCTCACCAATAACCACTCTCTTGCTTGTGTCAGCTGCCTAACGATTCGTTGTGTTTCGGGTGGAAGTTTGAGAGTCAGTTCTGTCTTTCCTTCGTCTCTCTTCTTCCTTACCCCGCAGCGAATCAGTTATACCTTTGATATTCTGGTGTCTATGGGCGACAATGTTCACTCGTCATCATGTGCCTAGTCTGCTTGTTTGTCGGCTAGTTATATAAAAAATCAATGTCGAAATATGTTGCTACTTGATGTTTGTGGAGTGGAGTAAATCGCTCTTCTGGGCTTCAAAACCTGTCTATATAGCCTTCTTTTTTCTTTCTTTTTTCCATCTTCTTAAAGCATGTGTTATAGTAATCCAACAAAATACACCTCTCTGTAAATTTAGTTAGTTTTCACTTTTCTAAGAGTGCTCTTTAAAATACGCTACGGTCTGTAAACTTTGAAACATTATTTAAATTAAAACTAAACAGCTAATTATTATAAAGCCCACGTGATCTACGACTGATAAAACATTTTTAAGGTGGGTGGGTGGACGTGTAGGTGCTTTCGTAGAATAACAGTGAAAGTTTTTTACGAAAGAGTCCTATTTCATTTTACCGATGATGAAAGGTTATTGCATGACGTGTGTATTTTATTTTGTTACAAATACATTTTGTACCTGAACGATTATGTATTGTATAACAATACTAATATAGTTTTGACAAAAGGAATGTTGTCTTCGGAGACAGCTAAAAATAATACTTAGAAAAAAATCTGTATACTCTGCAAAAGCCTTGCTAACGTTCTCGTTCAACCTGGATCAATAATCACAGATTAAATACTAAAATTATGTAATTACAAGACGTTTATTAAATTTAGATCAAATGGTAATTAATGTCATTTATAGAAATATTATTGCAATACTTTTCAAACTAAAATGACCTTTACGCACGTTTATTTTTTGGATACTCTGAAATTTATTAATAATATAATTAACATTATAAAGTAATTAATTACCATAAATTCTGAATACTTAATTACCTATTATCATATGATTAGTCTTGATGACCCCGTAGCCTAGTTGGTCGTGAACCTGTTTGTAAAGAGTGGGTATTGGGTTGAATTCCCAATCGTGACAGACATTTACGTAACAGATATAATTGTGTTTTCGGGTCGCGGGTCTAATGAATTTTTTATGTTGACAATGCCATCGCCGACACAGAATCCTAATACTTAGATATACATATGTAAGCGCTAAAACGTTTTCAACCTGTCTTAAAGTAAGATTGTTTTCGACTTTTGCATGTAATCTGTTAAATGCATCTAATATTGATACTTTTACATTAAATATATATCCTGGTTGAGTTTACATTTAAAAATTACGTAAATTTTATTACCAATGTTTCTTTGCACACAAACTTCGCTACATATTCATTAAATTTGAACACGATAAAAGAAAGCGTTTGCATTGCATGTATTTCAACTCGAGCAGTAACTGTTCACACATCACTACGGTTATTCACTTCTGCTGGTGATTACACATATAAACTAACGAATTTTAATTAGATACTTACTCATCGCATTACGTATAAGTCTGTTTTACGTAACGAAGTTAGGTTTAACCTCAAACTATCGACTTTAGATTTAGGAAATAAGATTAAGCCGTTTGTGGGAATATTACAATATAAAAACTCTAAAAAACATTGTTATTTTCCCTATTGTCACGTGGTATTATTACTTAATGTTTTTATTCTTCTAAGTTTTTTGTAGTCTGTGGTTTATTTCCCGCTAAAACCAGGTTAGAAAATTTTACGGATTTCGAAAGATAGCAATGCCTTAAATGATAGCTACCTAAATAAAATCGATTGTTAAAATTAATGTATACACCCATGTTATATAAACTGTTTCTTGCATTTTCGATTAGAAGTAGAGTGTTTAAAGACATAATAGCGAATTTATGAATGGGTTTCAGACATAACAAAAATAATTTAATGAAATGATTATACAAGTGCGCCATTTTCTTAAAAATTTGAAGGCAAAATTAGGCTTTAAAAATTGTACTATCGAAGTATATTGTCATTGTTTATTGTATCTTTTAGGAAATAAAACGCTTATGGTTACGGAGTATTAGCCAACAAACAACTGAATCGATAGGAATGGATGATTTACTTACGGTATAAAAATAAAATTGTGTTGAGCTTTTTCAATTTTTTACAATTCATTTGATTACTCGTTTACTTAAGATAATTTAATCGTCTACTTAAAAAATGGCAGACGAAGTGCAAAATCGATAGCAAAATAACTTTAGAAATTAATTACCGCGATGAATCATAAAATTGTAACATCCTGAATATTACATGGATAGATAAAAGTATTAATGTAAATGTAATCGAAACCAATCCAACTGATACCGGAATACGGCACTAGGAACTTGAAAAAAAGTAAGGAACCGACCATAGTTTAATGAGCATAAATACTCTGTTACGTAGAACAATAAACAGTTTGTCACGATAGACATTATATCCAGGGTGAGCGGCAGCCAATGAAAGTTTTTGAACCGCTGAAGAAAGTAGCTAGCATAGCGTAGGAATGGTGGGCGACATTGCCGCAATAGCGGTCGACCAGCGACGTCAAAAAATTAACGCAGTTTATTCGTTTCTGTGCGCTTTTTTACTAACATTAAATTTAATCGAGTCACATATTTCGGTGTGTTAGGTTGTGTAAAAAGTTGCACTGTTGAATTACATTAATTGCATATCTGGTATACAATGACGGTTTCGTGACGATAAAGAAATAAGAATTGTTTACTGTTTTGTGTAATTTATTCGGTTGACACTAATTGTTTTAAAATGACTCCACTACATAAGTTTGTGTCGTTGTTTCAATCGGATTCGAAAAGTAGCCGCAAGAACCTTTTAACGAATCAGAAGATCTTCTCAAGTGAACTTAACTTGCGCAGTGAAATTGCAGGGCTGAAAAATCAGTTGGAGACGATAAACGGACGGAAAAAAGAAGGTAGGAATTTAAAATGACCGCAATAGATTAAACATGAAGTAATTACTTGGTTAGCAAAAAAAGCTGTTATATTATTTCGTCATCGTAGCTTTAGTTTAGTTAGGTTATGAAGTTTTATATAATTTACGAAGTTTTATCAAATGGTATAGATTTTTCTGGTCACAAAAATTTATAATTGTATTCAGTCCCAGTTTAAAGACAATATCGAAATGAGAACTGACGCTGAATGTGAACCTTTTTTGTCAAGTAAAGCTACATAGATATAATTTTGTTTCAAAATTAAAGTCCTTGTGAAGTCGCGAAATCAACGCTTCTATTCTATTCTAAATAATTTATAAATTTCTACCATGGTAATTTGCTGATTTTGTATTTATTAATTTTAAACAAAATATAAATCCGTACCAGGCGTGAATAAGTTGATAAGTGATTTGAAAACTCAACGCAAATGAAAACACTTTCAGATAAAAAGTATTTATTACCATAAAATCTGAATTTACAGATGAAACTTAAACTTAAAACTGACTGCCCTGAAAAATGTGCATTTTCGATTTGTTAAGTTATTCACGCCTGGTATGGATATACATTATTAACTCTAAAGTTACATCGAATACTGTAGGTGGTAAGCACCTATGCGTAGATAAAGCTTGTACGGGAAAGTATTTGTTGTTCAATATTTATACTTCGGTAGTACTCACAACAACAGCGCTTAAATGACTTCCGGATTTACTCATGAGACGCCAATATTTAAACTACACTTGACAATGACAAAAACAAAAAATGAAAAAAAAACATATTTATTGTTTAATGTAACTTGAGAAAATCCATCGTCTACTTTAAATTAATATTAATCAAACCATGTTAGCTAAGCTTCGAAGGATGTGTCTGTTTCCGGACCGTAGATGTTTTCAATCACTTATACGAACACTGTTCCTTGGTGGTTACATGCAAATTTGTCATGCACGTGTCATTAGCTTATTCAGACCCATACAACCGCTTAAGCCTAAGCTAAGCTAAGCTTTTTGCTTATTTGGTAAACATGTTTTATCGTCGCCTTCCTTAAATGACTCCCAACAGTGTTATTTTTTTACTTTGCGTAGTGTCTTATTAGAAAATAAACCATTAATAAAATACACCTCTTTATATAGTACATATTATTCAGTGCTTGAGAATTGCAAAGCATTAACTTAATGCGCTTTCGACAGTTGTAAAGTTAGAGTCAGTTTTACACAATGCGTAATAATTGCCAGTTGTCGAGGGCAGGCGGCTTGAAAGGCAAACGTTAATGCATCAAAGTGCCTGTCATACAGCGGAAGCGCACTGCCGCTTTATAAACGGCACCCGGCAATGTGGGTGGGATCGGCTTAATCGATTGCGTATTTTCCAATTGAGTCCGTGATCGTCAATGAGGAAAACATCAGAAGAAAATACTAGGAGTCCATTCCATTTGTAAAGCCTGTAATTTACTAAGTAAGTAAGTGAAGTGCCCATAAGCAGAAGATTTATGTCAATCAAGAGTGATCATCTGATTTTACATGACGATTTATATAGCATGTTTAACTGTACAGGAAGAATTTAAATATTTGATCGATAATAGTGATTTTTTTTATATTTTTAACACGCTTTAATTTTATTAACTTGACCTGTATGTATGTAACGGAATTTTTGAACTCAATTTTGATTCGTTTTAAATGGTCACATAAATTTAAAATTTACTCAATTATAAAGAACTGATGACAAAAAACTATTGGGTTGGCAACTGGAAAATTAAGAATTTTGGTTAAAAATATAACTTTATTCAATTAGATGTTACCCATTCTTGTGGATGACATTTTTCCATCGTTCTGGCTTGAAAACGGTGTCTTCTATACCGAATATAATATAATTTGCAGTGAATCGAACTAAAAATAAAAAATAAAATAAAGTTTAAAATCTATGTTAATCTAATTTGTTACTAGTTTTATTCCGAAATGCAGAATTAGTTTAAAAATATCGTACCGAGCATCCCACGCTTTTCTAAAAGTTGTTTACGCTGTTCTGACAGTGACATTAATTTTCTTCTCAATAACTTTATTTTTATATTAAGAATAACTTTTTACTTTTTAGTTTAATTTACTATAAAACCGTGTTTTTAGTTATTTAAGTTATATTTTATTTTTACACGCTATAATAATATGTATTTATATGCAGGTATTCAGGTAAGTGTAACGCAATCATTCAATTAAATTTGTAGCCATTTGAAGCACCAAAAATATTAAATCGTTACAATACGAAGGTGGAAAAACGTTTTATCATTGTTTTTAATAGGAAAGTCTATCGTGAGTATTCGTGAGAACGTTCGCACTTCTGACTACTGTTCACCTTTAATTCGCTTACGTAATTTTTTACGACTAATCGCACTTCGTCACATTTGCAGATTATTTGCAATACATCACTTTAGTTACGGAATATGAATGATGTAGCAGTAAAATGGATTACTATGCCTTATGAAGTTGAACGTTTTTCGGCATGACTCCTCCTAATTTAAAAGTTATAGCTAATTACGTAAAAAATAAATAATAACGACGTCAATAGATGACGATCTCATGGAGCCTATAGCTCAGTAGTATATGTAGATATATGTATACTATGAGGTTTATATTTAAGCGCTTACTGAATACATTTTGACATTTCCTTCTGTTTGTGATAAACTTAAAGTCATTTTAATTAAGGTTATTCACACTGTAAGCAATAAATACTATTTTACTAAACAATTATCTACGTTGGTAAGTTGAAATCATTAGGTATGTTGAAATAATTATTGAGTATCTAAATTACATGCGTCGAACAATTTTCTAACATGACAGAGTATAATATCTGTGCTGTGAATATTTACACGAAAGCCGACATGTAGTCGAACAATCAAGCAGGGAAAGTGTTGAATGCAAATCGTCATTTACTACCATAGAGAATTATATTCTGCATATTATATAAATTTATAGTTATTGGGTTATTAGCAAACAAATGAAGGTGTTATATTTTTATTTATTTCATATTTCATGTGTCCACAAAAATACACAAGACACATAATACAATAAATGTTGTACATAGGTACTGCTTATTTCTTATAGAAATCTCTTCCAACAGACCTGGGAATGGTAAGGTGGTGAGTTTTTTTTTTATAAAATTCATTAAAACCAAGTTTTCATATTGGCTGTCCCGCACAAAGATTATGGATTGAACCCTGCATGCAACAATATTCACTTTAACTTTAGGTATATCTACGGAATTATTTATTATTTCGATGAAAGAAAATATCATGAGAAAATTTGTACATACAGAAGAAGTCCGGAAGAAACATTTCGTTAAGAAATTATTGTAATGATGAATCACTTGATATATTTTTACATAATATAAGGAAGATTCCTCTTCTATAAACTAATGAAACAGTGTCAATTACGGACTAAGTTAGCGATCTGCATATTAAAAATAAATTATGCAACGAAATACGGCGGTTAATAACTTTACGTAAGATGTCAAAATTCTGAAATCGCCGCTTCCACTACATTTTGAAACCGGTACGATTCGTGTCAATACTCTCGTGGGTGGATGTTTCTTTCAATAGAAGAAAGTGTGTTGTGTGTGTGGGCAGTAATTGCAATATATTTACTGTCAAGCCTCAGCGAATAATAAGTCGATAAAAAATACAGCACCGATCACGTTCCATGCGATCAGATAAATGACTATTGTAAATGAATCCATAATATCGATTTTAATACTACACATTAATTTGACATCATCGTTATCATATACTACATATTACTGCACTCAAAATGACATGACATTTATTTACATCTTCTTCAAAACTATTTTTTTTTATAAAAGTGCTTGAATTGAAACAGTATTTTTTTCAATTGTATATGCTTTATGTAAGTTTCAACAAAGTTTAACTTAATTATCACCCAGTTTTATACAATTAATATATGCGTTTAACTCACTTTATCGATGTCAATATAATTTTGAATATTTTTTTAATAAATAATAGTAAAATTCTATTAATCTTTTACATTTTAGTTAATCTTTCCGCTAATTTTATTATTGATTAATAAAATACAGTTTGCTTATAGATATTGCGTAATTAGCAGAAAGGAAAAGTTTAGCTTCTGTTAAAAGATCTGCTTTTCAAAGACGATACTTTTCAGTGACTAGAAAAATATTGACTGATGTCTAATTATTTGGAAGTATTCGGTTACCTTGGTTGTCATTTTGTCAACAAGCTGTCAGATCCCTTCCTCGTATAAACGAGTATTTCAAAGCACATCTCCGGGAATCCTATCGCTAGACACTCCCATGGCTAATTTATTGCTTCCTCACCTTCTAATTGTTCTGAGAATACCGTAAAACATAATTGATTTGTTTTGTGTATGCTAGTGATAATAGTAGATGAAAAAAGGACCGTTCCAAGCTGTGAATAGTAATTTAATGGGAATAATGGAGATAATGAGAATGTTTAGCATTTTTCCAATGATATAGTAGGTCTTAATGGAAATTTAGTAAAGTTTATTAAAAACGTTAAGCAGTCTGAATAATAAGGAGGAGCTAGAATTATATTATTTATATATAGATCTTCTACTGTTAACCATATTTATTAGGCTTGTTTTTCTTTATTTTTAAACTGAGATTTACAGGTTTCATTGGAATCCGCGGAATTCTCGTTGATCCGAGGCAATTAAAATATTTTGTCAGTTCTCAAATCCGGATTATTTTAATTTATAATTTCTTTTATTTGATTGTATTTAATTATAAACAGTTATTGCAGGATTGTTTACATTATAAATATAAAGTAAATTACAAACCATTGTACGAAGTAAAATTGATGTCGAAGATCTCCATATTTTTTACCTCAATGATAAGGCTTGCCATGATTTGTAGTTTCTTCTCAAGTAATTTAGTTCCACATTTTACATTTAATTTTATTTATAGTTTAGCTCACGCCGAAGTTGTTGTTAATCGCGACTCTTGATGTCACCTCGGTTTAGGTGGGAGTAATAAAAAGTTGATTGTACGTTACACTTGCGGCTGTGAGGTAATCAGAAAGTTCCTTTATTTGCGTTCTCAGAAACACTGCTTTTTTCTTTGAACGTTTATTGGTTTATACGATAGATTTTTAAAAGTGATCTTCATTGAGATCACCTTTTCATTCATAGACTATTTTATTCTGGCAATTTTATTAATAAACTAGATGAACCAGCAATCGTTGTTTCGCCATACAAATTATTATTTAAAAACTATTTTTATAACCATAAAAATGGTTATAGTGTGTTAACCTTAAAAGCTAGACATATTATATCGCGGACTTTTATTTAGATCTATTAGAGGGGAACAATTTTGTAATACATGATTTTTGAGTAACTTTCACCGTTTACTCAGCGCACGCAACAAAAGCTCA
>DWJN01005617.1:0-11330 GCA_018248895.1 Carystus phorcus
ACCTATTCTTGGTCTGGGGGTGTGTGCGTGTCTCTGTGTGGGGGTATGGCGCCCACGAGACAGGGAATTCTAGTGTGGGGCTATGAGTGTTTATTTATTTTTCACATAATTTCGATACTTCTTAATAAAACACGAAAGCTTTCAAAAATGATCTGCAATTTTTCCTTCAACATTGTTATTGGAGCTCCTTAAAGTTTTTGTTCGATTTTTAAAAAATACATAAATTTTATTTATATTAATCGTTTACAATCTTTTAAAATAATCAAATAAAATTGATACGAAACTTTTATTTAATTATATTATTCAATTGAAATAGTCTGTAACTATATTTTTTTTTATAATTAACACTTTTCAATGAATCACACACAAGTATACTTGTTTGTTTTACCCACCGTATTTTCAATATTAAAAAATTATATTTGTAATTAGTTTTTTCTTCAAATTACATCGCTCACGTGTTCACGGTGAGACATCGTAAGTCGTGACGTGGCGATATACCGAATATTCAAATTAGTTGTATTACGGGCGAGAGGGGGAGGGGGCGGGGGGGCGGACGGGCAGTGAACGTTAATTTCATGGAGGAGCTTATTTCATGTATTGTGGTAACAAGTGTAACGTGCGCTAGCCATTATGTTACAGTCATTATCACTCCTGTATTTACACGTACAATAAATCTATTTGTATTAACAGACGCCAACTTTTAATTTCTCGTAGCGTATGACTGTTCAAACTTACCTGTTAAGCCCATCCACGCTGGAGCAGTGTGGTAGAGTTTGCTCTGGACCTCATCAGCTAGCCCCAGAGGGCACGCAGGGGAGGCACCGGTCACACCAGATCCCGAGGCCTGCCCAAATTATGCACTGGATGGGGTTACTGAGGGGATTTCAGTGAGTCCAAATCTCACATAGAAAAAGGCCTCATCAGCTATAATATTCATCAATTTCAAATTTAAGTGAGAGCGCTTCGAAGCTTGCCTTCGTGGTGAAGAGCATGTTTTAATATTATTATTTTGTTATACATTATGATAAGAACGCTTGGAATCAATAATGCCGTATCGAGCTCCGCAAAGGCTAGTGTTAATATATATGTGTTTTTTATAGTTGTTGAAATGATGTGCTGAGGAGTTTCTTTCGCCGTTTCTTTTCCTCGATGTAAAAGCACCTTTCCGAAACGGTGGTAGAATCAAAAAATAACGTGATAAGGTGTATTGAAATAATACGTATATGAATAAATTATTTATACTTTGAATTTGAGTTAATGTGTTAGTAAAATTTCAAAAATATTTTACCACATGAAGTATCTATTGTAGATTTCTGATCAATGTGGATTATTACTCGAGTTAAAAGGATAGAATCGCGTGACCATCCCGATTAGTTCTTATTGAAGTTGCGCCATCGTCTAAGTTCGTCGGAGCGGCGAATCTCGTATTTGGTTTGCCTTTGCCAGAACTTCGGCGAGAATCTTCGACAACTTCTTTCGAGTTCGACAATCGATAATTGACATCTGATATCAGTAGCAACCGGATAGTTATTTTTTAACATTAAATAACTTAACCAACCAACCCCACCTGATAATATGTGGAGGGGAACTACTTTTTTCTTCGTCTCTTAGTTCTCTTCATTGCTGAAGATCGTGGTTTCTTAAAAGCCGAGAAATAAACAGACCGACAGGATGGTAAGTCACTGTCGCCCATGGATATGAGCAAACCAACGACATCATATGGGTTATTGGTCAAGGAGAAAGAAGTAAGAAACAAAGTCTTTCTTACTCGTTCTCAACTTCCCAATCGGAACACGACCAATTAATTGTTGGTTGACTCAAGCAAAATGTTATTTCTATATTAATAGTTGACCTAGCAGACGTTGTTCTGCAATAATATAACCTAGTAGACGCGGCCACGCGTTGCTGAGGTTTAAATACTCAATTTTGCCAATTAATTACCTTACACCGCCATCTGTCAGAATTTTATGGAACTAATTCTTTGTGAGATATTAAACAAATAATTTACAATAAAATAATATTGCGACTATAAATTGAGATGTAACCTATCCTATCTTTTAAGTTGGATCAAACTGGACACGGTGTGCAAAATTAGACTAAAATCGGTTATGTAGTTTAGGAGTCCATCGCGGACAAACACCGTGACACGTAATTCGTATTTTATATGTATTAAGATAGCCGTCGGTAAATGGAGGATCCAACAGTAAAATATTTTTTTAATTCGTACCAGTAGTTATTGAGATTAGTGCGTTCAAACAAACAAACTCTTCAGCATTATAATAGTGGATTAGTGATGTTATTTGTATGTAACCGAATTCAAATAGAATTACGGGGTTCCTAAAGGTATTTAGACAATAGTTCAAAAATATATGGTTGATAGAATCACCTTTACTTAGCTATTAGCTTATTATTTAAACATATTACTGATAAGTAGGATTATCATACGGTTTCACCCGACCTTGACCGAGTTTGCTCCGGTTCTACACATTGATCCTGCAATTCCGGTCAATTTCGTCGTTTGTCCGGACTGTCATTTATTTAAATGAAGCCTCGCAAACACTCGGGTGGAACTCAAATTTGATGTCTTCTGGGACAAAGATTTTTTTCTATTTACATAAAAAAGAATATCTTGTACTTGTTTAAAATCTTACGAATAAGTTAACCCAAGTAATAAAAACACAATGCTAAATTCACCTACGAAGAATTTTATTGTATCGATTCTTATTCCGACAAAAGGTTATAACACAAAAAAGATTTATTTAGAAGTCATTCATTCATTTCATTCATTTACAGTAATACCCTGACTTACGCTACATGGACTTGCGCGAATTTGGAAATACGCGGTTTTTCTTTCTGAAAAGTGTTCGATATTGCCAAGATTTAAATTTGAGGTGGATGCTGATGACGTTCAATTGCTGACAACGAAAGATGGTTATGGAGATAAAGAAGAAGGGAAGCTACGAATCCTGTTTACACAAACTTTATTTATTTTTATATACAAAGTTGGACCTCGACTTACGCGAATTCGACGTGCGTACGTCGTAAGTCTGTGCTATTACTGTATTTAGAAATTCCAAAGCTCACAAGAATCAGCTGTCTAACAAAAAAGAACACAGAGTAGGTAGACAGAGAGATAAAGCGCAAAATTGCAGAATTCAAGGCCACCTGCTTGTTGACCGTATGCGCGGGAGCGTCTCGCTCACAACACTACGACGCGACGCCCGCTTTTGTCAGTTTGTCGTCAACCACCGAGCAGTGAACACGTATCGCGTTAAAATCGAAACATCGCGATTTCCGAAAATAGTGCTGTGGTATTGTTTTGTTATTCCAACTTGTGTTTACTTGGACAGGTGTGTCTCTTTTTATTATAAGGTATGTTATTTTTGTTATTCAATTTACTTGGTATTGTGAATTATTGTAAAAGTAATGACGATTTATCGATAAATGAAGTGTTTGTTTACGTCAGTTTTAATCTTAGATTATCGACTTGGAATTATTTGATAGTCTTTATAAAGTGCTCGAGTATTTTATCTTTCGTTTGATAAGTGAAATGATTTTTATTAAAAAATCTGGCGATTCTGAATTTCAAAATATATTTATAACCAATCAATTAATTTATAATAGTTAAGTAGCTATTCAATGTACAATTTTAAAATAATTCACAACTAAAGGTCTGATTGCTCTCAATAAACGTAATAGCATTTATTCATAGCTTTATATTTAGATTGAAATTCATAATTATTGTCCGTGCAGGAAATTTAAATATTATATCTGTTATGCCACGATAATATATACTTACATATAGGTATTATTAAAACATTGATAGATATTAGAAACTGATTTTATGTGGAGCTGAATTCAAATCCAAATATTATTTGAATCTCCCAAGAAAAAGAAAGATAAAAGTAAGGAGTCTTTAATGAGAGTGAATAATCTTCATCTAAGTTAATACGTCCATCTTAGACTTCTTTACCATATAATATAACACGGGTTGACGTCAAGCATTAACTTATATTAAATAAAAAAAGATACTTAGCTGAAGATTGAGTTTTTCATTTTTTCACTAGCAATAAATTATATATTTGTTGATTTATTAGTCAGAAAAAACATCTGATACACTAGCATATTAGTTGCTACTTATTTTGGCACGGATCACATCAAAAGATTCCTTATCTGTCCATATATCGATAAAGCATTATCAATTTTATCATTTTTTATCTTTTATTACATGGAATTGAAATCTGAGTTGCCTGCCTTATATTTCAAATGACAAATAGATTCATAACTTGTTGACGCATCAAATATCCTGCAACATATATAACCGATTTAAATGAAAAAATACACTAATGTTAAGTAAAGCCTCACAATATAATCCTGAAAATTGTATTCAAATCGGATTAGCCGTTTCTTAGGTTACTGTACAAACATACAGACAGCAGACAAAATGAAAAAAACATTGTTTTGGTTCTCTTATAAAGACCCACATTATGTGTTTTTAAATATACTTCCCACGTACAGACAGGGATCAGTTAAAGTTTTATCACTACATAGTATAAAACAAAGTAGCTTTCTCTGTCCCTATATCCCTATGTATGCTTAAATCTTTAAAACTACGCAACGGATTTTGATGCGGTTTCTTAATAGATAGAGTGATTGAAGAGGAAGGTTTATATGTATTACGTTCACAGTTTTTCTGTAGTGTATTTAGTATCAGCATTGCACCCGTGCGAAGTAATATACATTTGTGTAAACAATTTTCGTAAATTGACGATAAAAAAATAGGTTATTATTAAAAGTAAACGTAAATAATAATGGTTAGGGTAAAGTTATGTGACATCGCAGGTATCTGGGATAAGTTAGACGCTCGCCCGACTCGTTTCATTCACATAATACATTTTATTTTTTGCGATGGCCACCATGATGCTTCTCCCTGTGTGTGTGTTTGTGTTATCCACAGTACACACAGGGAATGCTAGTGTCGGGATGTGTGTAGCGTTAACTTATTGATAAGTAGATATAGTCGAGACGACGTGACGTAAATCTTTAAATGATGACCCGTTTTGATAGCGCTAGCGCCAAGTGTAATATTACATGAACCACGTGGTGCCACTTTTGACCCTTCTATAACTCAAAAACTCTTTAACGTAAACACATGAAGCTATGTGTGTTTAATTATATCTTTAAGTACAACTTAGAAGCCCAAATTTCATGAAGCTAGCTCAAACGGCTGTAAAGATATGAAGGTCCAAAAGTCGTAAATTTTAGCACCGACTCACTGACATTATAGCACCTAAACCTAACCTACCTCCGGATGACCTAGAAGTATGAAATTTGGAATCCAGTTCGGCAATTGTGTATAAGCGTATTAAAAATGTAATAATAAAAAAAAGTAAAAAATAGGGGGATCCCCATACATAACAATGTTTTTTTTATAGTAGCCTTTAACTTACAAAAGTAAGGTAGGTAATAATATTTATGGTATACTCTTACTCTTTAAAACAAACAGATATTAATATATTTTTGATTTATACATAAATATCGTTTTTCTCTGAACAAAAAAGTAGCTCTGTAAGGATTAAAGTTCAAATAAATGTATAAAATGAAATGGTTTCTGTTAAAGAACAAAATGTCAAATCTTATTAAATAAAAGATCACGTAATGTTTAAAAGTTATTATAGATCGCTAAATAAATATTTGAAAGACTAAGACATTTCATAATAATCTGTGGTAAAAAAGAAGTCAAGTCTAAGATCAAAGCTCAAATAAAATAACTTATGATTTTTTCTTTTTTTACTTGTTCAACTTCTTAATTGGAGTTGTATGTTATTTTTTGTGGCGACTCAAAAGTTCTTTCGTGTGGCTATTTGAATGAAGTTAATTTGAATAATACAATGTTAGTATCTACAGTAACTATAAACGTACAAAAAATGCTGTCTGTATCGATATTTTTTTTGTAATTGCTTTCGTAACGATTTAAATGAAAAAAAAAACACAAAATATTAAGTGAAGCCACAATATAATCCTGAAAACTGCACTCAAATAGTATAAGCCGTTTCTAAGATTAGCGTGCATAAACACACAGATATACAGACAAAATGAAAGATTGTTTTGGGTTCTCTTGTGTATATAATGGCCCCACATTATGAATTTTTAAATATATTTGCCATGTACAGACAGCGATCTGTTAGTTTTTTATTATACTAGATGAACCAGCAAACGTTGTTTTGCCATATAAATTATTATTTGAGAACTATTTTTGTGTTGTGTTATAGTGTGTTAACCTTAAAAGCTAAACATATACTGTCACGAACTTTTATTTAGATCTTTCAGAGGGGAACAATTTCGTAATACATGATTTTTGAGTAACTTTCACCGATTACTCAGCGCACGTAAGGAAAGCTCAAAATTTAACCGTTTTCGCAATGGTTTTTATTGCTGCTCTTCTCCTATTCATCATGGCGTGGTGTTATATACCCTACAGCCTTCCGCCATAAATGGACTATCTTTCACTAAAATAATTTTTCAAATCGGTCCAGTGCTTCCTGAGATTAGCCCGTTCAAACAAACAAACTCTTCAGCTTTATATATTAGTATAGATGTATAGATTATTTCCGTGTAAGGAAGGAAGCAACGATTCTCGGGATGTGACATATCTATTTCTGGCATTCTTAGGACGAGTACTGTTTTAGATTTGAAAACAAAGTTCGGCTAAGAAAGGTGTATTTAAGGTGTTCCAATTATTGCGTCATAAGTAATCAATAAATTAGGAAAATTGTTTATATTTGGAATCAATTTGTGATGGAAAAATGGGATAACTGAATTATTATTATCTACTAGATGAACCAGCAAACTTTGTTTTGTCATATAAATTATTATTTTAGAACTATTTCTATAACCATAAAAATGGTTATAGTGGGTTAACCTTAAAAGCTAGACATATGCTGTCGCGGACTTTTATTTAGAAATTTTAGAGGGGAACAATATTGTAATACTAATATATAATAATACCGTTTACTCAGCGCACGCATTGAAAGCTCAAAATTTTGCCGATTTCGCAATATTTTTTATCGCTGCTCCTCTCCTATTCATCTTAGCGTGACGTTCTATAGCCTATAGCCATGCTCTATAAATGGCCTATCTTACACTAAAAGAATTTTTTAAATCGGCGCAGTAGTTCCTGAGATTAGCCCGTTCAAACAATCAAACAAACAAACTCTTCAGCTTTATATATTAGTATAGATTATATTTGAAATCACTCTAATGAGTTCAAACTTAAAACCTCTGTTGTATGTCGTTAAGGAGTAAAGTATAGGATATTCTGCTGATACCAAATGATGACAATCAAGTCAGGCTTACCATATTATTTTGGGAACATCGTAGCCAAAGGATGCTTTTTGAATCAAATATCATAAATCGTTCGACAGGTAAATAGAAGTATCTTTTATCCTTTAATATTTAGAAAAGGGCTGTATTTCTGACAATTGAAATTTCCTTTAATTATACCTACTGCCATTTACTAATCGGTTATACTTGATTCCGTCACTCCACCTGATGATAAGTGGTGATATAATCTTGGATAGTAAAAAACAATATCCTACTTAACCAAGTGCCAAAATACGATCCATGGAACAACCCTTCACGCTACGCTTGCAGTATGGTATATATTTCCGACGACCAATAATTTAGGGAATATCCAATCATTTTATTTATTCAAAAACAATATCTAAGATAATTCGTATGATGTGAGTTCAATTACCTTCCGAAAATAAGAATAGTACTTTTGGTCCTGAATAAGAAATGAAGGAACAAGTGTTCGTTATGAATACGGAGGCTGACGATGTAAACGGAGGTCGTTGAACGGATTTGAGCCCTGGATAAAGGTCAAAGGTACCCTAATGTATGGAAAGGGATTAATGCCCGAAAGACCTTAAATTTTCGTTGCCCGTATTGTGGAAGTTAATCACAATAGGAAGGCTGACAATAGACCGTAATGGGTACATTTATGTACAAATAATTTTTGAGATGAAACAACCTTTTTGACTAATTTTGTTAGCAGAGTGGTCTTTTATTATTATGTAAATAAGCGACAAATGAGCAAATTAGCCACATGATAAATAACATATGATGCTCACCCTTGGTTTTGAAGGAGTTTAATATAAAATTACGTTAAGACATGTTATGACGCATTCGTTATATGAGCCCCGGAATGATAATTTAAGCCATATTTTTCCTTTTAAACTGCACTTGCATACTGAGAATCTACCGATTCGACGTCCGGCATTCACTTGTGGTAGACCTTTTAATATCATAATAATAAATATTTCAATTGACATTGACACTTCATAACATTAAAAATATAATTAGTATCGCTCTAGGTTTAGTTAACCTTATGCTATACAAAACTACGTTTGTAACTACTAATAATTCCTCCACTAATAGTGCTGGAATATGCCAAGACTGTAGCCAAGACGCGGGGTTTGGTGGCTTATAACAGTTGTAGAACCAAATAATGTTAGCTATAATGGTATTGTATGGTAAAATCGTTAGTTCTTCTTGCGGTACAATAGTTATGATGCCGTTCCGCAACGTTCGAAGGATCTTGAATACCATCCCAGCGGGGCTGAATTGTTTATTTAAACGTATAAAATTAATATAAACAGTAACACGACAAATGTTGTATGTAAGTACAAGAAGAAAGATGAAGAAAAACATTTATTTAGTACCTCCATGAAAGTGGCTAGTTTTTTATAAGTTGTTTCCTTTCCACATTTTTTTAGATATTATAAGTTAATACTTGACTACTATCTTACTTGATGGTAAACAGACAGTACATTACAGTTTCAGAAGTTCTGATTTGAGGTACTGCTTAAATTAGCGTTTAAATGATGAGATTACATTTCTGTTAATAGGTGCGCGTGTGTGTCTTTGTGTGCCTTCACTTTCATCAGTGACATGTCTATTTTGATCAACGAGCTATAAGCACCATGTTAGGCTTTAAAAAACCTGTTCAATGCATCTATAAATAGTAGGAGACTGCAAAATAAAGTGTTCAGGAATAATTGAGCCAGCACCATATAAGTTGAGGCTTATAAGGCGAGCGGCAATGAGGTCAAATGGCTTATTTGAAAAAACCTTGCGGTTCACCTTTTAGGCCAATTCCGCGCCATCTAGGTGTCATGGCTCTTACCTAAATCGTGACAGCGTTAACAGTGACTAACAATATTTAAAGGTCAATTAACATTTAAGTTTAAGTTATTATGTTACGGACTTTACATAGCTACTGACTTTATCTTAGTTAATATACATAGTTCAACTTCCTTTTGCAGTGTTGTTTTGCACACATTTCCAGAGATAACCAAAATTATGAACTAAACTGAATGGCCACACGTATTTTTAGGTTTGATAACCATTTTTTTTGTATTTAATTAATTTAATGTATTGATTTGTAAATTGAAGGCAACTAATTAACTAATTATTATTTATTACAAGTTCTGGTACTTCTTCTGAGCCCTTCTAAACAATTATTTAACAACAAATAAAGCATTATTCGGAACATTTGTCGTAAATAAAATTTCGGATATTTTTTGGATATCCGACTATTTAGACTGCTTAGTACCATAACATCGGATAATATGTACTGTTAGTAAACAAAGATAAGTGTTTATCGACGAGTTATATCAATCGATCCGTTATATTTTGTCGAGTCGGCTGTCGACAATCTCCTATCTCGCGCAGTTTATTTCAACGACATAATTGACAGTACCAAATAGTGTCAATAACCTCTACGCGTGGGTTACTAGTATATGAACTGTGTAGTGCGATTTTTATAACGTTAAAACAACTGCAAGACTCCGACACGTGATGTTTTTTGCCGAACATATAACCGGATGTCGAGCAGATGTAATAGAAAGCGTTGTCAGACGTCGTAACACAAATCGAATTCGAATTTTAAATAATTCCCGAAAAGAGAAATTTCTTGACTCATTTCTCTCTTTCGAGCTTATATTAACCTACTTATTGGTATTGACATGTGTTTTAAAAAGGTCCAAAAAAGCGAAAGTAAAAATTGTGATATTTTCGCCGTGATCGATATATTTAATTTTACTTTTTAAACAACTTACGCAATATAACGAAAGTTGTCTTTATACATAGAATGTAAATTAAGTTAAAAATAGAACCCTAAAACAAGCTAATAAATTAATAAAGTAATAATGGAATACATAATTAATATCAATAGTTTATACACAAAATAAACTGAGAACATGCGATAAATATTATCCGATCGCTCATGGATCAAATGCATGCACATATGCACCCATTTCCAAGTTCAGGAGCTTCAAAAATGGGTCGATCATATTTAGCTCTCCCACGTTAAACATAGAACCGTCCGCTGCGCAAGGTCGAGGTAAACGGCTGCGCGTGCACAACACATGCACCCGATACAAGTTCATTGATCACGTTTGCATTCGTTTTGTACCGCGTTAACGATCGATGCTTTTGTTCAATACTTCATACATTACTTTATTCCAGGTCACTTTATAAAACATGTGAAAATATCACCCCGTTCCAAAATTTCAATGAATGCACCCGATATTTTATTGAGCAGACAGTTTTTGTTCAGCTTAACCGTAAAACACATGAAACTTACACAATTAGATGCAAGAAAATTAAAAGCAATTGTGTTGGGTGGGGTATAAAGGTAGATTTTAGGAGGCGAAGGCGAAGCGACAGCAGATAAACTACCAGTTCCATATAATGAAACCTTATACAATTATATATTTCAGTAGAAGCAAAAGAGCCGTTGTTTCCAGTACCTTCTAGGGTTGTACTTGATTTGCCCTCACTAGGTGCGCAATTAAAGCGGTTAGCCCTCTAAAAGGCTCTCAACACGCCGTAAAAGGCCTAGCAGCGGCGCATGCGCGACGAATTGCCAACGGCCCATTTTTGGACGCACCAACGTAAAACCTTGGACTCACCATCCAGATGGCTTATTCCTTAATAGCCAACGAAGTTTCTTGACTCGAAAGCCAATAGAATTATCGCTACGACACCGAATTGTCCCCAAGAGGCCATGTTTGGCACGGGTAATAGACTTAGCATGGCTAAAAAGTACAAATGAGTTGTTTTTGAATGAGTTACGAATGGACTTTTATGTTTTTTTATTTAGTGCTTACAACAATCTCACGTGGTAAGAAAAATGAAGGCAGGTACTGAGTTAAAATATTCTTTATACTTCAAGACTTTATAATAGGAACACAGGCGCGGGCGATAGGTAGTTGATGTAAACTTCAATATAATAATACCCATGTGTTTGATAGAAATACGTGTAT
>DWJN01005618.1:0-11327 GCA_018248895.1 Carystus phorcus
AATTTTTATGGTTATAAAAATAGTTCTTAAATAATAATTTATATGGCAAAACAAAGTTTGCTGGTTCATCTAGTCTAATATATGTACATACATATTGCGCTGTAGTTTCTAGTACCACCAATGATACAGTTACATTAATGTCCGATTATTTTATTTTAAAATCGATTCATTTTGCTTACTGATTAAAACTTATAGGAGTCTAAAATGACATTAATGCCACTGCTATGATATTGGCGGATAACAATTAATTTAATATAGGAAACGGGCATTAATTGGACATTGTCGTATTATGAGGGGCTTAATGTATGCACAGGTTTTAAAAGCTAAAGATAACATTATATTGCTGTAATCTTTAGTACTGAGGAATAATAAATTAAAAGTAAAAAACTTAAAAAAAACAAGCTTTTATTTAAATGCCCTAAAAATAATAAAATAAACTTTTCTTTGAAATTTTTACTATCAACATATAACGTCAACACAATTTATATGATATAAAATCTTGTCGCGAGAGTAACATATGTATTGACTTTATTTTTTTAAGCATTCAAATTTAGTAAATACGAGTACATAAGACTTTTCATTTGACACCCATATTGTAGGAGTGCATAAAATATAACTGGTACACTATCTTCGGTGCTCCGCCATGTTGGATTTAAAATGACGTCACATAGCTAACCATGCATTGTCATCCAAACTAAATGTGTTTACAAAATTTCAGCTCAATCGGTTGAAGATATCTGCTTCAAAATTAAGTTGCAAGATTCCACCCTCACAAACATACATACTGCAAGTTAAATAAAAGCTTTTAAATTACAATGAAATAGGACAAATTCATTGACCTAATGAAATGCGTGAATACTTCCCGTACCACGCCTTTTGTCCTTGTTCTCACGCCCACGTAATTAAACACGAACAAGATTATCTTTGTGAATGTTTACCGGGTTTATTTTTAGGGTTTCATTCCTGTAGGACCAATCCAGTATTTTACGACCGCGTGTCACCCTGTTTTTTCTGAATCTGCTCGGAATATTAATTGTTGCTGTATAAAATGAGTACAAAGAGTTTTTATTTAATTAAGGTGTTAAATTAAACAAGAATAAAAAAAAATCTTTCAAATTCTAACAAGCATTATACATCAACTGTACCCAAGAAGAATATTTTACACAAACGGGTCGTATAAAACAATTCTCGGTAATATTATGTACGTGATGATTGTGGTTATAATAAATTTGGTTTTTTAACTGTATTAAAAACATGTAAAAAATAATTAAACATATACAGCAATGATTTTATTTACTAATTTTGGGGTAGATAGTACAAAAAGTAACGTTAATAGGAAGGAATGGTCTATGGAAATAATTTAACGCTTTCGAAAACAGTTTTACGGTCGTTTGGACGTTAACAACTCGACGATGTCGTCTGACATCAATTTCCGCTAAGGAATTAAGTTTTCGAACAGCCCTCGCTCGATTTAGAAGACAATCTGCGATCTTTGTCGGATTTACTAATTAACATGTTTTACTTCGAATGGATCTTGAAGGGAAAGAAAAATTCGAAGAGCCTTTTATCTAATAAGAATGCCGATCTAAGGTTCGCTTTGAAAATTATTTGCTACGGGAGATTCTCACTAAATGAGCTATAGGTTCCTGTAACGTATCGTAGATGATCTTAAAAATCCTTATTTGAAAAATGACAACATAAAAGTGTATAAAGAAATGGTTGTCTGCGCTAAAATACGAAGTGAAAACGAGGTTTATAGCGCTTTTAAAATGAGTCCAAAGGTTCAAAAAGCCAATTTTCTATAAAATCCATTACTCTGAGAATCTATTGAAACGTCCGTTTCAGACTGGCTATTTACGGAAGCAGGCGAAGATGAGGATAATAGGATATCGTGTCTTTATCTCCTGTAACGTTATTTGTCAAGATAAAATACTAACAATAGCAAATTTAAAATTAATTTACCCATCCTAATTATCTTTAAAATAATTTACTAAACAGAGAGAGCCATATACACATGGTCATAGCTACCCGTGAACACATTATTACCTTATTATCAAGTCTAATGAATCTAAGTAACGAATAGAAACAGTGTAAATGTATTCGGCTAACTTTCAGGTGTTATATATAACGTAGTATGTATAGAAGTATTTGAGACAACCAAGTCTTTGTATTGTACGACATAATGGTTAAATTATCGCTGAGTATGTCGTGTCGTGATCCTAAGTGATAAATGAATGTATCGTGTGTAAACAATGATGACATTGTCACTGTTTCGCTCGTTTGTATGCAAATTATTGCGAATACATATTTACTACGCATGCTACATGTTGATAGCCGTTCAATGGCCATGAAATAGCTATCTATCGTTGGGAAAATAGATTTGTTGAGTTCGGAGCGGGGGCGTCGAATCAGCTGCATCAAAGTAGGTGTCAGCTAACAATGGTGTCTTTTCACCTTCTCGTGGAAATTTAAAGATTTATGAATTTCGTTTGAACCTTCGAACCTTCCTAAGTGCTAGACATTTATTTTAGATTTCGCTGTTTTGGGTAAATGTTTGAACATTCGATAACAAACTGTAGAATCAGAATTTATTCCCCATTTTACCGTTGCGTTAGAAAGAGGATTTTGTTTTTCGATTGTGTACGTTTATTTTTAGCTTACACGGCTTATTAGATTTTTATGTGTGTTATTCTGGCATCGGTATTCGAAGTTTCTCAAGACATTCGTCTTGTTAGCAACAAGGCTTCTGGACATAATAATATTTCCTGAATTACAAGTTATGGGATCATTGGTTCTTGCTAGAAAAAATAATTTTCAAATTGGTCATTTAATATCCTTAGATGGTTTAATTAAAATGATATTCCTCTAGAGAATTTGAGGAGCCTTCATAATAAGAATTTTTCTCATAACAAATGAGGAGCTTGTCATAATTTCTTGAAGTATTATCGTTTTCCCGTAAATTGAATTTTATAAGGACAAGGGTTCCGTAAATTAATGGTATGAAGTTCGCTAGATACTGTCCTCTATAATTTGGGTTTAAATTGAATATTTACGTAGAAAATAAATTGCGATTTTCTAATTTTAAGTTAATAAAATACACAGCGATATTTACTAATAACATACATACATGAGGTGAAAACAATAAGAAGAAAAAGTTTTGCCAACATAAATTACTCAAAAAAAATATTTTGATAAAATGAGGTTTGCGTTACCAATTTATCCCAACATAACTTTAAATATGAATATAATAATCGTAGTTGAAATAAAAGAAGCATTTGTAACGTCTGAAGAGTATTAATACAGTAACAAAGAAATAGCAGACTAACAAACAATTTTATTCTAAATAGCCTATAAACGAGTGTTTATTTTAATCGTCCATGTTATGTAAACTGTTGACAGTCGTACTCGTAATATATGATTGCAGCAAAAAAAACACATCATAATAATTTACGTCGATAGATAATATTAAATTTATAGTAGCATACCAAATGAACGCTCGAGGATCGTGGCAAAAAATCTGCGCCTATAATTAAATTCTGCGGTAGGCACAAACGTAACGACAATTTGATATATTTGCAGTCGAGATGAAAACGAGCCGTACGTAGAGTACCCTTTTATCCACGTTTTATTTCTCATTTTAAATTCTGATTGAATTTCAGTGCTCTCTGCGTTATCTGTAACGTTAGTTAGATTTATCTCGACTAGCATGGTGATATCTATGAATAGAATGACTGTACATCTACATATTTATGTGTAGAAATTGTGGAAATTCATGAGCTGGCTACAAACGATTACGCTTTCATAATATGACGTCCTTTGTCCATAATTTCATGTTAATGTTTATGTGGTGATGATAACTAAAGGTCGCCTGTTTGAACTATGGTTGGTTATCAAATAAAATGGGTAATAACCTATACTTTTATTCGAAATGTTGTTTATGCATTTATTAAGTATGCATTTCGTATTTAGTAAGTAACTCTCTTCTCTAGAAACATTTGAAATGTTTTTAAATTAGTTCTCGAAATTTTTGATGTTTAACCAACTCTAAGCTCGCTCACGCTTTACTGTGGTAACGGTTTCCATAACGACGAAAATAACAACTATCTCGAATTAAACTATCTAAATTTGTGTTCAAATTTAAAGTCAAGTCAAAAAATCATCAAGAACTTATCGAGTTTGTTGTACTGTCATAATGAAGCTTCGAGGGTTTGAAGAGTCTTCGGGTTGGGTGGGTACTTTGCATCTATAATCTGTTAAAGTTATGGAAATTTTCTTCACCTCACACCACTTAGTCTTATATTGCTTTCGGTTAAAAAGTGCCAGTAATGAGCGACGTCGGGTTTCGGTCAGGCGGAAAAACCTAAACTTCTCTCTCCGCAGCTCGTTTAAACTTCTACAGCGTCCGATAAAGTTGTATAACTTTACATAACTTTTTGACTTAGTGTGCCGCAAACTTTTAAATTTTTAGACTACTTATGTCAAAATTTAATACATTCAATGAAAACGTTCTGGATATTTCGGGAATTTCCATTAGGTATTTGCCGAGCTTTCTATTGTTTGTTATTGCTGATGCTTACGAAATTTTCATTGACATTATTAGATTCCAAAATTTGCGAGGTACTTTATTTTTAAATTAGCACTGATACAGGCCGTCCGGGATGGGGTCTGACCTAACCTAACCTATTCCATGATCAATCAAATGAAAGTATATATAATTAACTTAGCAATGTAATTGCCAAAAACTATTCAGCAGTGAAGTTCCCGTAATATTCTTCGTAAGATATGGATTATAATGAAATAAAGGAAACAAATATACCAGTGAGTCGATAATTGCAATGATCGCGTCGGCAAGCTAGCGTGAAGCGATGTAGCCGCAGTTATAGTTACATGTGTGTCATCGGGAGATATGTAGTGTGGAGAAACGCGAGAGCGGCCGCACGCTCCGCTGAGCGCTTTTTTACACGTCATGTGTGGTGCTATTGCAAGCGAGAAATGGTCAGTAATTGTTTTGTTTAGCGAAGGAAGCTATGTTTTACTTTTTCTGTAATGTTTAGGTAGGTTAGGTGAGACGTTTGTATAGATCAGGAATCGTGTCGTAAACAATCGGTAACGCTAAACAATGTCTGTTCTTGGTAAGTTTAGATGTAATAACTTAACTTAACTTATGACTAACTTTAGTGGCAATAATTTTTTTACTGGATTGGTTTTATTTTTGCCGGAAACTGGTAAGAATTTTCTCCATTTTACAGCATGGTAGCAATGGAATATGCTTCGTCTTCTTTAGACACGAAGACGGGTGAGAATATTATGAAATAATTGAACTAAAATGTGTTAGAAGGTATTTTACAATGTGCGATGTCGTGGAAGCTTACTTAGGAAGTAAATAAAACAATTCAAACAGTGGATAATACTTTACAAAAGACGAAAATCGAAGACTCCTCAGGCAATATTGTAAAAAATATAAACAGTCTCAAAATATGAAAAGATATATTCATCTCGATTTGGGCTTAGCGAGATTTTGTATAAAGCGTTGTAGTAAATCGTGTTGATCAGTTAACGGCTTGTATGAATCTGGAAACATGCCAGCTCGTTGCAAGTAAGTATGAATAAGTGGCTCTCTGAATAGTTATTTTGACATTTGAGAGATTAAAGTTGCTTGGCAAACGCGTTGTGTAAACATTATAGTTATATGTGAATTCCCTTACATCATAAGTTAAACGTCACGAGTGGCACCGACAGCACTTAACAGCCATATAAAAATGGCACCGATGTCATCTTTTTTAACCGAGACACCTTTAAAGGCACCTATTTCCTACTTCCTAAGCTGAATAGAAATGTAATAAAAAGAGGATTATTTCATTTATAGAAATATATAGGAATTAACAAGATTAACATTTATACTAATGTACTGTACTGTACTAATTAGAATCTTCCACGAATATAGGGTGTCTTAAACCCTAGTAACGCCATCTAGCTCTTCTTTATTCTTACCGTCAGTGACAGTGGGAATAGTATCACCATCACTGATTCATATTTACTAGAACTTGGTTAAGCGGGAAATGGTTTTTTTATAAGTTACTGACAAAGTATTTCTTTCTTCTTTCTTTATCACAATGCGTCGGTGATGTCTTAGATGTAACTGATGACCATGGGCTACGTTGACCAATTACCATCAAATAATTCGTTGACGAAACCCGTCAGCACTGCCGACTTACCTAACCAGTGATAACAATTCGAACGGTAAACACTGTTTTACGAATATACTACAGACGTGTGATAAAAAAATGATTAAAACATCTCCACGCCCGTTATTTGGCTTATAAGATCTAATTCTACTCGAAGTAGTGGATCATAAACGCCACGAAATATAGCAATATAGTTTTTTGTCTCAAAGGTTTCATGATGTTTGTTAATTACAGCAGAATCATTTACATAATTATAAAGAAAGCAACTGTTTACGTGTTGGAGAAATTCTAAGCCGACGATTGTGCAATAGTGTTAGACTACAATTTAAATAAATTACGCTTGCTTTTGCATTTAAATTAACATCTTCAACGATTTTATACACATGAAGAGGGATATTTGAGTGTTTCGTAGATCAAATGTACTTGTACTTATTTATTTTGACAGTTTTTACAAAGGTTTTACGTTTGTTAGTTGCCGCTACTTAGTTTGTGAATATATTGGAGGAGAAAAGTAAACAGTTTCCAATAAATTGAACGAAAATATTTTTTTTACACTTTTAGAGATTAAAAAAATTATAAGTGGTCTCCTCAAATAAAAGAAGTTATAGTAGAAGTTAAATATGTACTCATAAGTTAATTGGTTTAGATTTAGACTGTGTATTATGTCACTGTTATCGTTTTATTAAGATCTTATTTTATTCATAAAACATTTTGTTATTAAGTTTTTTATGTAGATAAAGAAGAATATTTGGCAAAGCACACACATAACATAACACACATAAAAAAATACAGACGAATCGCGAGCCCTGTCATTTCTTTTTAAAGTCGGTTAAAAGTAAGGTGTACATAAAAGTATTATAAATATCTTGTTATGCTGTCGCCTACACTCATTGTACAATAACGGCCTTATTACAAAACGTGGACTAGCAAAGTACCAGTTTAAACTTCTATTAGACCAAGTAAAATAAAAATTTGCTTAAAATATAGTATGAAAGATAAACCTATACTTGAAAATCGTAGTTTATACCTTATTTTGTAATAAGGCGGTTCGCCTACACTCATTGTATTATAACAGCCTTATTACAAAACGTGGACTAGCAAAGTACCAGTTTAAACTTCTATTAGACCAAGTAAAATAAACCTTTATAGGTAGTATGAAAGATAAACCTATACTTGATAATCGTAGTTTAGACCTTATTTTGTAATAAGGCGGTAACTGGCCAAGTTCAGATTGAACTCTACGCTTGTTCCAGTGTCGTGTCTGATGTAATAACTGCATCCATATTGATAAAGGCTAAAAAACCTGATAACGGCCTCCAGCCAGTGTCCAGTTAGGCCACGCTCCAGTTGCTGGCGTACCGCTTCGCTCATCGCTGGCGGACGTCGTAAATATACTTTGGTGCTTTATAATGTATCATACACTGGCGTTTACAATTTCTTCTTGTTTATAACCCAAATATGTTTGTAGGCTTATCGTGGGTTTAAGGGCAATCGCGATATAATTTGTACGCCGATATATGTATCCTCCTAGTTGTTTAAAACCTTAATCGTGCAAGAGAAGAATGTATTGTTTCGTGTAATAGTTAATTAGTAGGTGAAAAATTTGTCATACATTTTTTATGAGATTTCCTGAGGGGTCGAAATTTGATCATGATAAATAATTAATATCAAAAAACATTTTTTGTTGTTCGTTATTCGTAAGAATGTTGTGTTGTAGTATTAGGTATACTCGTATAGTGTTCTCAGATGCCAATACATTTTATCCTATGTCTTTACAATTTATTTTATATTATTCATATATCATCAGTGCAATGAAAAAACCATACTTGATTCGATTTCACAAAATTTACTATTGTCACCAAAATTTTTTTAAATAATGAATATCGGTCTATAAACAGAGGAATAACACTTATTTATATTCGTATAGATAACAAGCGGATGTGGCAAACCCTACCCTGAAAAATAAAAACAAGATTTTTTAACTAATCCAATTGAAAATTTACATTCAACTTAAACACATAAAAACCAGAATCGGTTTAACCGTATAGAAGTTTAGAGTCGCACATATGAACAGAATAGTCATATAAACCGAAGATATAAAAGTCGTAGAAGTCGTTTTTGCGGTGTTGTTACTACAATACGAAAGAGTGCTTCGTCATTTTCGTTCAATGTAATCCCAGTGCTACCCGCAGCCGAAAGAAAATCCATTATTCCAGCCATATACATCCAAAGATAAAGGTAATACAATCGTGGAACAACCATTCCGTCCCCAACGAACGGGGTAACGTAACGTACCTTCGAGGTCAGAGCCAAGTGTTACATCTTTTAAGTTGGAAAGGAAATGTAGGAATGTTCGAGAATTTTTTTCCTAAACTCGCGTTATTATCTTTTTCGTGGACACCACATTTCGGTAGATGTTAAAATAGGTACAGGTAGGTTTGAACATATTAGGAAGGAATACCCATAGCGGCAGAAAAGGGCGTAAGAGGCGATAGAATCGACCCGCTTGGTGGTAGGCTTTCGCGTAATAATCATAACTATTATTATTAAGTCATTAATACTATTATTAAGTCATGAATACTATTATTAAGTCATGAATACTGTTATTAAGTCATGAATACTATTATTAAGTCATTAATATTATAACTGGTATCATTATCTTTCCGTGAAGGTACCCCTCTTGCTTGATTCAGATGTCAAACGATTCGTGATGTTCTGGCTGGGAACTTAAGGGCCAGTGCTTTATTTTTTCTATTCCTTCTTTCGTGACCGGCAACTCATCAGTAACGTCTTTGGTGTTGTCGATGTTCATGGGCAATGGTGACCAATAACCATCAGATATGGTGCTCATTTGTCGTCTACTTACGTAAAAAAATACGGCACCCTAATAACCTAAATTATTACGTTAAGAGGTTCGAAGTACAATTGTAATTAAGGTTAATGCTTACAAGAACAAAGTAGCGATTACAAAACGTTGATGTATTTACATATATGAATGTGAAAGTATTTTTTTCGAAGTCTATTTATTAAACTAATATCATTCGTAAGACACTATCCTAGAAAATCTTTGTTTGTTTTATTTAATATCAGTCTCTACTACTATACTCTTATAAATCTTAGTAGTTAATTAAATGAATAAATTAGAATTAGAATTTATTGTATAACTGGACTCCTTTATGATTGAAATAAATATTTAAAACTAGCTTCTAGTTCGCGGCTTTGCCAGCGGAAGATTGGTTTCACACAACGAAATTTCATACATATTTTACACTATAACGTGTTGGACACCCAAAGCATCAACGGCTGAGGATTTATCTCGTTAGAAGAATACCTTTGTTGCAGAAGCAGAATATAATAGAATTCATGTTTAACTACCATTAAAAAATGTATATACCGATTTTGATACCCGTGCCATAAGATATCATCCATTGGCAACTATTGAACGGGAGTCGTATACTTTACCGGAATTAAAAGTAGGCTATACGCTACTTCGATCTGTAAACTGTCTCTTTGCCAAATTCCAGTTTCGTTCATTCATCCGTTCGTTTATGGTGTATTTTTAAGATTAAAACTAAGTAGGAGAAGCTACATAAAACCGCTTAAAAAAGAAATAGCTTAGATACAGATGACACTTATTAGTACATACTTACTTGGTATAATCTTGTTTTCCTTTAAGTTGTATAGATGACTATTAACATAGTAATTCATACATAGTGTATAGTACGTGTGTAGTGCGCTTAAACTATTGTAGTTCCTAGTTTTCTTCTAAGTATAGTTTTCTCGTAACTTACATCGACGTTTCTTTGAATTATTAATTATTATTGTTCTCGAAGACCAACCTTTAAGCATCTACGTGCCATGCCATGCCAACATGGAACTCAAAGCTTTTTTGCATAGCGCATTATAAATTTCGTGATCAGTGCATGCGTAAAATATTGGTTCCCCATCCCCATTCTAACATGCTCTTTAAAAAAAATCGAATCATAAAAAAAATATGTTTAAAGTTCATTATCTTAGTAGTAAAACTTCTTTAATAGAAACCTGGTTTCTCAAATTCCAAGACTCGAGCTTTAATCTATTGTTATAGGTGTTGGCACGAGACAGCGGTCGTTATGTCGTTATGATAGGTCTAAGTTATGAGGTTACTAGGCTAGCGGGCAAGTGGGCTCCGGCTTAATGTATCATGTAATAAAAACCTCCACTTTAAACGGGACTACAATAAGATTTATAGAGAAAATATTGGCTGGCATAATAGTTGGTATATAGACTAATGAGTATTGATATATCTTTATGTTCTCCATGTTTTGACGATACCACAAGATATGGCTTAAATTATAACAATTATTAATTATTGATTTATTTACGATAAATATGATTAACTATAATACGTAGAGTCAATCATAATACATATTTAAGATAAAAGATAATTTCTATCTATGTGGTCTCATGCACAAAATTATCTACTTATAAGTTTCTTCTTAAGGCACTGTTTATAGCAGTTATTTTCCGAAGCGATGGTGTAATTCCAGGTTTATTTTCGCATAAAATATGGCATTATCATTATTATATATATTATTAAGTTGATTACTAAACATATTTATAACATCCAACGTTCGTGTGTTATTATATATTTCAAAACGTATGTAGTGCGATGTTTCTTACGATAAAATATAAGTGCTTGTGGATACCACGATCATCCACAGCGCTTTTGCAACGTACATTTTCGCAATGTGTAGTGCATTACCTACTCATCTATAGTAATAGATTCTTCTTCTTCTTAAGGTGCCATCTTCTATCGGAATGTTGGTGATCATGAAGACGACCTGAGCTTTCGATACAGCAGCTCTAAATATTAAACGGGTGCTTCTTTTATACCACTGGCGAAGATTTTTCAGCCAGGAGGTTCTTCTTAGACCGACACTTCTTTACCGTAAAGTAGTAGAATAAAAAAATATATTACACATTCATAGCCCTACACTAGGATTTCCTGTGTCGTGGGTGTTATGGATAACACACAACTACAAGAACACACCGAGAACAGATATTTAATTTCATTTAAATTTTTGTCTTGTTGGGAATGTAAACAACAATCCTTGGAATGACGATCTGTCATGATAACCATCGCGCTACACATATTACACG
>DWJN01005619.1:0-11324 GCA_018248895.1 Carystus phorcus
ACTTATGAGAAATAAAGTAATTTTGATTTTTTTTAATTCCGTGTACATAATGACGATACGACGCTTCTACATACTTTGACCAGTATATCACGTCTAATATAATTTCCTCCTAATTTACTGTGCCCTACAGGGTCCATGTAAACTTGCCAAATTGTATAGTTGCCATTATAAGCCGAATTAACAATAATATCAGTCTTCAAAAGGCTGTAATAGAACTTAGCAGAATATCAATGGCTCCTATGTCGCGTCAAGCCTTATAATTGGCACCATTATATTGATTTTATGATTGGTAAGTGAATAGTAAATTGTGGCGACCAAAGATATATAGGAAACATAAATATCTAAATCATGACAAAACTTCGGTATTGCGGTGATCATGATTACTAAATTTAAAAACATCGTCATAATTATATGCTATAAACTAATTTGCGCAAATGTGAATTGTGTTTTCTTTTAAAATAAAAAACCTAAGCATAAACATTTGATTATTTAAGTCTGTTTTTGTAAGTCTTGTTATTTGAAAACAAATTTTGATTTTGAAAAGCTGAACGATTTTCGTAGCGGTCCCACAACTGGTTATAAATCGTGGCAAATTTTAGCCCAAATCTCTCGTTGATAGGACACTTTCAGCATGGAAACACTTACATTTTTATTCTTAGAGATTTTGTATCTTATCTATTCTTGTACCTTATAAATATAATCATGAATATAGCAAAAGCTAGCTAAACGGAAATGAGTACGTCATATTGCAATTTCTTTTCCAAATTCCCTTATATTTTTCTGTAATTGCAAATTGAATCGCACAAATTACCCACATAACTAAGTAACAAATGATTACGTTGGCTTTCAGTCTCCCATTGGCGCGTAGAAATCAGATTTTCAAATATCGTCTGATTTGCCACAAACGTGGCTATCTTCAATTCTCTCCGGAAATGATGAACGGAATCGCAAGTAAAAGGCATTAAATCTGCCTGAGGCAATCGATTTGCATTGGGAAAATTGCATTTCGAGTCGGCGACACGCAGGCGGCGCCTGCAAATGTTTGCGAATGCTCGCAAAAAGATTTACTTTAGTACCTATTTCTCACTGATTTCGTAACGGATTTGAAATTGGTTGTCGTTATTATTATTTTAATAGATACTGTTGTCAGGGAAAACAAAATAAAACGCAATAAAAGTTAAGAGCGGTTTGCAGACCGTTGACCGTTGGCCCTGACCTTTATGCTCGCCTTAATTGGCTGAACCGATTGCAGTAGCTATATGCTCGGGGTAGGAGTGCCTAATGACGCAATAACTGCGGCGGAATACGGATTGGTTAGTGACCTAAGTGTCGGAAATTTTTATGCCGGCTGAAGGCCACTGAAACGGTTCAACGAATGTCAACTACGAAAACAAGCACGAAAGCGCTCATAAAAATTTTAAACTAGCGGTCACCCATGCTCCTGCCGAACGCTCCCGCAGTTTTGCTTAACTCGAACGATTACTTAGGATCAACGCGAACCGCCAGGCTTTAAATTCGAATTTTAAAGAAATAATTCAAAAGAAGTTACTTATCTTTAGATAACATGCTGAATAATATAGGTATTTAAAGGTTTTTTGTTGCCGCATAATATTGTTTAAAGTTATAATTTTCAAAATATTCATATCTCAGTAATCAAGAGGTCAATGGACTGATTCTAATTATATTAATTATATGTTACGTCACGAAAAAATGACTGGCATATAAAAACAATAATTGTTGAAAAAAATTACCTGGTAGAAAATTTATTCAAAATTGACATATCAAAAAAGTGAACGACAAAGCTTGCATAAATTTTTAAAATTTCAGTAAAAACCAAAATATTATGAGATAAATTTTCCAGTAGAAAAACAGCAATTTTAAAACGGTAAAAAAATGGCATACTGCTATACGGAAGACTGTGGAGACTTCGCCGTAACGCCGATACTGGTTTCTTCTTGTGGCAAAGTGAAATGTTGCGAGAGTGCACCTATGTGCTACCCCTGCTTACCACCGTGTCCCAAAGGTCAAGTGGTATATTGCACCGAAAAAACGCCCACTGCTAAGTCTCGGCGTGAGGCTCCTGATTGTTGTGAAGCACCAACTCCTCCATCCAGTACACCTCAGTATTGCTGTCCAACATGTAACCAGCCTACATGCAAACCAATAAAAACCAAATACGTGATACCCTGCTATCGATACGAAGATGGACGTATCGTAAGTATAATATAATTCAATGTTTAAACTCCTCATAAAATATTAACAGCCTTGCACGCATTTGTGGCAGATATTCAAATGTCCTACTAGATTGTATTTGTACATGTAAACCCAAATGATTGCTTCTGAAAACAACAACACAAAATGTCATTAATCGTGTTGTTGGTTTCAGGAACAATATAAGCCAACGCGGTATGGTAGATTACCCATGTCCGCTTACTGTCGAAACGGAATGCAAGATCAAATACACGGCTATAGAGGTGCCATTAAATATTTATGTGCCGCCGGCAATCGCGAAACATGTTCATGCTCAGTTTACACAGCAGTGGAACCTATTCGTAAAATATATCCCAAAATAACACAAGAAGTAATGCCCATTAAAAAGCGAAAGGAAAAAAAGTAAACACACTGTATGCAAGCTTTGTAACAATATCGACAGAACATAGACAAGAGACAAAAATATTCCCAACAGGTAAATCCGATACCTTCATCAGCATTCAGACGAAATGGCATACAAGATCACAAATATATAGAAAGCGGGGGAGTGTCATATATTCGGAAGTGTTGGCATAACTCGATACGCAGCGATTACCCGTTTGCACTACCGGTACAACCAATGAAGAAATTAGCAGCGATTGTTTCTAAGAAGTGACTTATCTCAATGGTGGGTTAATTAATAAATTTTACCACTATAGGGCACCTCTTGACAGTCAATAATGAACGCGGCATATATTTTCATAACATTTAATGCAGTACTCCATAACAAGCCCTCAAATAAGAAATCAAGTCGATGAAATAAATAAAATATTGATTGAATTGAACAATATTGCATCGTATGAATAATAAAGCAGAACTAAATAGGAAATGTCGATTGCAGGTGCGCCAATTGCCTATTTCGGCGTTCAAGCGGAATGGCATGCAAGATCAGGAGCATTCTAAGCCATTGGGCACAACAAATTATCTTCAGAGGTGTCCTCGTGACGTGTCACTCGAGTGTGACGTATGCAGCAATCCGGCTAAAGTGTGCGATCCCATAAAAGTGCCCCAATGCGGCGCTAAGGAACTAGACTGTAGACTGTTGAAGAAGAAACCAATTGAAGTTACACTTGCAGATGTATTGGACGAGGATTAATGTAAAGATAAATTATTTATTTGTCAAAATTCATTGGATGCGGAAATGGTTATCGATACGGGTAATTGCAAAACTGAAATACTAGTATGCTATAGATAATTCATGTGTCAAAATTTTTGGCCGCGATGGACTCAGAATCTACCGAACCGATCTTAATGAAATTTGCACACCATATAGTTTCTTCCAACTTGATAGATAGGATACATTTAATTCTGTTAAATCACAATATTTTTATTACAAATGAATAAATAAATGCAAGAAGGAAAATGCACAAGAAAGCGTTGCAAATTAAGATCTAGGTCATAAAAAATATTTCATAGTTTTTGGTTGTTTGCTTACAACGCTAACAAACGAATAAATACTTTTGAAATTAACTTTATTAATTCTTTTTTTGCTGGGAACGCATCGATGTTGTCGTTGGTGCTGTTAACGGACAGGTGGCGCCATCAGTAACACCAAACGTGCTAAAACAGTAACACAAAGCAAACTAAAGTATTAATAATGTTGAGTAGTTTAAGCGTTCCGATATATATGCCAACCGTTGGTTGTTACAGGTCAATCAGCCAACATTGCTGATGAGGCGCGCCTGCGAGGTGGCGGTGGGCTCTCGGCCTCGACGGAAGCCGTTCGTCGTGTCGTCGTATGCAGCCGACACTGAACGCGAGGAGCACCGCTATCTATCTGAAGATGCACGGGTATCTAGCAGTTAGTGTATAAACATAAATTGATTCTCTGTTTGAATCTAACGCACACTATAATGCATATCAAGGCAATTACACGTACACATACTTAAGAATGAACAATAATTTATTTATATTGATTTATAGCTTTCCGTTATTCATCAGAACTGCTAAATCGTACTGATGGATGGATGGCTTTTACTCTTTCACGCAGAAACTTCTGAAGGAATGTGAATATATTTTAGCACATACATTATAGGCGATAAGCATATTGATACTTTTATATATCACAGATAAATATACAGTTCCCGTAGGACAGTTTCGGATTGATTAAAATCGATATTTGTATGTATGTATATCTGTTTTGATCCTTCAGCAAGAGAGAGAAATCATCAACGGTTAATGGCACGGATATCAAATTCATTATGATTATTTATAAGGACTTCCGAACTAATAGTTGTATAGCTTTTTGTATTTATGTGTAAACTAACCCACTGCTTATTCGCCGGATCCCTGCCGTTTAAGCAGAATTATCTATCGCCTAATTTAACCCCGACGACACTGGTGCACGTTTAGTACGATTTCTACCTGTCTGGCTAAAAACAATGAAATGTCTCCAGGTTCTATTCTCGGAGAGCCAGTAATTTGGTAGTCAACTATTTCCTTCTCAATAATTAAGTCCTTGATGCTAGTGATGTAACGAATATTCAAGTGCCGGTAACCACTATGTTGCCCCATTTACTCATTGTTGAGGTGAACCAACAAAAAAAAAAAGAATAAACATGTAACGGAAAAGTTATACTTAATATTACCGTTTTCTTTTGTATGGCTATTTTATAGTAGTATGCATCGAAACCGTAAATGGAGGTATTTATGAAAAAAATAATATTCCCCAGAAGGTATGGAAAACCACCGGCTGAATTGATTCACACGCAATAACCTTTCAGAGGCAAAGCAAAAAGTAGAATAAACGCCGTCAGTGACGCTCAGAAGGAATTCAATTTTATTACATCGACCCTCGCACCCAACTGAAAAACGAACCTTTAACTTTGGAATTGAATATTCAATTTTAAATCGTTCTTTTACCTTCTGCTGGTTACTAAAATACCAAAAATAATCATAAATCATCAAATTTTAGAGAAGTTATTTTATGTTTTCAGAAGTGTATATTTTTTGTATATATTGTATCTATTATAATTAGCATCGATTTAAACTTTATTTTCGTTAGGTTAATAATGTTTTAGCACTAACTAAGGTAATCTTAGAACAAGGGTGTATAAGTTTGGGCTTAGTTTTTTATGTATTATTTCCGTGCCACCTGCTACACATAGAGTATGTGAGAATTTTTGTTTTCATTCTATATATAAGTATACTAGCTTTTACCCTCGGCTTCGCTTCTGTTGAAGCGCTTAAGGAAATATTACTGATCATTACATTTTTTTAATAAAAAGTATCCTGTGTTCTTTTTATTACCTCTAACAATATGTGTGCAAAGTTTCATAACAATCGGTTGAGTAATTTTTACATGTACCTAAGCGTAACATACAAACGTACATTTATTCACATTTATAATAAGTATGTCGGCGAAAAGATTCACTGCGATAAAATATCAAAAAAGTGTAACACAAACCTACACTAATTTCTAAAATTGATAAAGTTCACAATGTTAAAATTATTTAGTTAGGTAGGCCGCATTAAAATATTTATTAAATTAATAAACCTCATTAAAATCGGCTCACCGTTGTCCATTTAGAAGTATAATAATTTCATCCTCCAGACGATGAAATACTTTGACAAAGTATTCTGAAATAAATAAGATAAATGTAATTTATCGTGACGAAGCGTTTTCGGATCCATTTAGCCATCGGAATTAGAATCTTAATTGAATCGCTCCGTTTTCCCATTTTGTAACAAATTACGCAATGTTAGTCATTACTGTGCGTTTGTTTCTTAGTATGTTTTCGACATTGATCTCGTAGCTTCGTCGCTGTTTATTCATCGGACGCGAGAAGGGTTTAAATGAGAATTTACATAGCCCAGATTCAAGATTTGGCTCTTGGTAATCGAGCTTCGTATCGTAACAACCCGTTAAAATGAGTTCATTAAAAGATCAATCCCAAAAACCCCAATATATTTATTCAATACTTTTCAACTTTACTCAATTTGTATTTTTTTAATTTACGTTTTAAAGTCCGACAATTTATCCTAAAGAAATGTTAATGATCAGGCAGATGCAAACTGAGCAAAAATTTGTAACATTTTTCCAATTCAGATATTCTCTTTCAGATGGGATAACGGAATTTAAAACTTTTTAGCCTCTTCAGTAATTAACAGAAAGCGCAGTTACTCCAAACTCAACGAACTTTCAAGATAGGAATTTCGTCTCAATTTTTTTACCTGAAAAGTTACGACGAGATTTTAGTCTGCGAAGTTGATGTTTATGCAAATATTTAGTTATTCGATAGTGAACTATAAAATTAATTGCACATTTACATTAACAAATGAAATTTTTATTAAGGATTAATATTTTTTTATATTAGAACCTTGTAAATATCACCTATAGATTTTAATTACTATTTTTGGCACATAAAAGTCGTTGTTTGTGAAATGAACTTGCATAGATCGAACTGTAAATTTAAATATTCTCGTATTTAGTTAAATGCAGAAAAACACATCATAATCGGTTCAACCGTATAGTACTTCAGCGACGCACATGCGAATTATAAATAATCTATACAATAATTATTATAATGTAAGGTCTCCGCTTGTCTGTGTGTCTTGAACGCGCTTATCTCAAAAACTACCAAAGGAATTTATACACGGTTTTCACAAATGGACGGAGTGATTCGATTCGTGTATAATGTAATAGTGTGAAAATAATCCTCTTTAATAGGTCTAAAATAAAGTCCGCGAAAGCATATATCTAAATTTTAAGAATATTCTACTATAACCATTTTAAAGTTTAAAAAAAGGTTACGTATAACGTTTTAATTTCAAAGCTATTTAAGTCGTTTACGATATTAATCCTATTTATTAGCAATTCAACACAACACAATTGATCTTTATATTATACAATTGAAATGAATATCTCAAAAGTTATTGCGAACTTAAAGCTATCGCGCGACAAATACATAGATTCAAGTGATCACGTACTGATAAAATACACCTGATGGAAAAATTGAATGTTATTTGAAAAAATTATAAATGATCTTTATGTATACAAAGTAAAATACACACCGAAGTGAAGCTAGGGCGGTCGTTAGTAATATACATAAAGTTTTGACAAGTGATGGTAATTATTGTAAATAAACTACGAGCAATAAATCCCCTTACGAACCCCGTGTAGGAAATCGGTCATTGGTTAAATTAATTAGTTATCAATATTCAGGTCGCATTAGCGTGTGTCATTCAATTGATTGACGATGTATTTTGAGGTTGCTTTACAGGTTAACTATTATTATGCATTTGAAAACACTTGGAGTATTTTGTTGTCCATGACTTATTATACATAATCATTAAAATTATAACGTAGTTGAATTAAAAAAAAAAATTATTCACCCGGGTGAATTCATTCCACCTTATTAATTCCACGTAATTGGTTCAAATTAATTGAATCTACTAAGCCCAAAATGCAGCGGAAATATCTTTTCTGCATTTCTTTTATGAAAACTTCAATCTCTACTATTTCATTGACTCTCATACTTGTAAGTAAATTACAACAAATAATCGGACTAGCTACCATCTAATGGTTAATGGTTACGAACATTCCTGCGGAACAATACAGGAAGTCTTTAAACATTTCTAATCAACAGATAACTGCAGGTTATCCACACATAATATGGTAGGGACTATTGTAGTTATTTTTAGAAGTCCCTTCTAAATTTTTACTTATGATTAATGGAATAAGTCTACATTAATACAAGCTAGCATCTCAATCGTAACTATATATTTAGGTAATAATCACGCAAGCAGTTAACGATTACATCCTACTAGAGACTGAAACGTTGTCATTGTACAAGTATCCTAATTGTCTATTTTTTCTCAGGGTAACTGTTGCTACCATTTCGAGAAAAAGAACTATGACTGTGGTAATTGTTGCCATGCGTGTGAGTCGTGTCCTGTGGCAGGGGATCAAGTGTACGCCCGCATGATCCAGCCTCCTCGCTGCTGTTACTACTGCTGCTGATTGATGTTACTTTTGTTTATTGTTTACTGTTTCGTCCTGTGCTGTAATCCCTAAACAACGCGGCGGCTATGTTCTGTAATAAATTATCGATAAAATTGTTTTTTGTTTTTTTTTTAGTCAATAATAAAGTATATTATTAGCCTTGTTTGAGTAACCTACTTAATAATAACATGGGTAATTTTATTAATTATAGGCCTTCAGGAATTAATTCCCTTAGCTTTTTAATAAAATTACTAAATTATCAAATTCCCCTAAGCATATAACAACATTCTATTCCGGAAATGTAATGACCTTATCTCGGACTCTTCGTTTCCTAAATGGGTGTATGGTATATACGAGTCAAAATTTCTCAGTCTTTATACATATTTACAAAACATTGGTAAGCGTTAGGATCCTTGGACCACAACTGATAGGTGCCTATTTGTATTTATTTCCGTTGAGCAACACCCCGATGTGTAACACTGTTACTCATTGGGACAAAAAAATCCCGTTGAGTAACAGTGTTACATATTGGGACAAAATTATTCCCGTTGAGTAACAGTGTTACTCATTGGGACAAAATCATTCCCGTTGGGATGTTGTAGAACAAGAGCCCGTGAACGCCAGATCTTCGTCATTTTATAAAAGCTGAAAGGTTCTCTGTGCATGCCCCAATACAGCTAAGAACGATCAGCGAGTATGGAGTTGGGATCATAGTGTTGGGCGGAGAACAGATCGTAAAATTAAAAAAAAATGATATCTCAATTTCGTTAAGTACAAAGCTTAAGTTTTCTGTATCTTCTTCGAAATGATATTGGAAACCTCTTCATCCATTGCCGAAGACTTGGTACCGTTACAACCCCCATACAGATACCCGTAAACTGTATAATTTACGAAGAAAAAAAGATAAACGCAATGACAAATGACGCATCGTATCGCGTTGTACATATTTATGTTCCAAATATCAACTGTTTGAGTTCGATCGCTCCTCAGACATAACACTTACCCTGGCGGGAGATTTCCCTTTGCCAAATGCTTGAGTCAGACCACACGAGGCATGGTGCTCCACTGGCGGCTTGTGACCTATTATTATTACCTTTTTTCTCTTAGTCAGTAATACATTGAAGAGGTCTTTGGTTACTGATGTCCATGTGTGATGTTAACTGGTTACCATCAGTTTTACACCTTTAATTGAGTATTGACACGTGTTTTGTGAATATTGTATAACAGTGATAGTGTTCACTGTTTTGGTGTAACCGAACAAATAAATAAAAATACTGGCAAAATACTCATTTCCAGGGTTTATGAGTAGGTATCATTTATAATATTATACAGACTTTGGTTCTCGACTTTTAGGCCGAAGTAATCGGCCTTTACATGGGAGATATATGTACATATATATAAGTTAATCGTTGATTCTACACTTCATTCCGTTCCTGATAAGTTCATTCACTAGTAGCTGCTGCTGACTCATCATAGTTTATGGTTGCAAAATTGCATAGCACTTTCAAAGTTATTTCAAAATATAATATGAATTAAAAGAGCCACGGCAAGCGAAAGAGCTTAGTTTGGGAGGCATGATGCAGTAAAAGTAGATAGAAATAATTATGCTTTACATAAAACTCAAGTTTCGTTCACTGGAGTAAATAAGTCAAAAATGACAAAGTTGTTGGTATTCTTAATCCTTTAGTTAATAAAATTACAAACAAACATTAATTCATATACCTGTCAATTTTGTTTGGGACTATAACATGTTTAGATCACGTATTTTTAGTATAACGGTGTGATTGCTACAACAAATATTTTATTTATTAAAATAATAAAGGCACTTTTATAATTTCTCTTTGTTACAGGCAGAGAGCTGGCCGAAATTCGAAACGAAATCAAAATGGAGAACAAATAGCACACTATGTAATGAATTCGCAATAAACTAGCTGCGCACTGGAAATAACAATAAAAAGGACTTTTACGTTCAGTCATGGGTATCGAGGCATGTTCGATTGTTGATAGTGATTTGTCGGTGGGGTAGCTGGCTGTGAGCGGGGTGGTCAAATGAGAAGGCGGCGCGGGTGGGGCGGTGGAGTGCCGCGGTGACTGCCCGCGCGCATCATGCGCCGGCCCGTCGCGTTACTCCTGGCCGCTGCGTGCGTTGCTGTGTCCGCGCAAATCGCTTGGACGCCTATATTCCTAGATGGCAGCAGTAAGTACGGTTACATTCAAATTTAGAACTCGATATCGAGAAATTAGTGCCGTATACCGGTAAATATTAAAGCTTATAGTGTGTGTGCTTAAGTCAGCAACCAAATTATTTACCGTGTTGCGGTTGGAAGCTTGATAGCCATTTCTCTTGACCGGCAACGCATCAGTGATACATTTGAAGTCGCTTATATCTATGGGTCACGGTGATCACTTAGCATCATATGCCATATATGGCTTGTTTGCTTGTTTGTCGACTAGTTACATGAAAAAATGCTAAGTTTTAAAAGCAGCTCTAATGCAAATCGAATCAAAGGTTTGTTTAGCTAATTCGGTGACTATCTAAAGTTCACGTGTTACTCAATATTCTCCATGACTTAATACGAGTGTAACAAATGGGTAAAATGTATTGAAATAACATGGCCAACAAAATGTGAAAGGACTGAATAGATTTTGTGCGTAATGGCCACAGATCATACTCGACTCACGAGGGCTTTTAACTCGATCAATCAGTAACTATTGACAAAAGCGGCGGTTGTGAAAGCTTCTCATACAAGCTGTCTCACATTGGAATTCTGAAATAAAAATTGATGTTACTAAGAATTAGAAATTTAATACGAGGAATTCGGGTTATAAAAAGACGGCTAATCTGTTGGCGGAAAAGTTATTTTTGGCGCAACTTGAGTAGATTGCCGCTTATTCCTTATTTCAAGGCTTGCCTTTAATTTACGTTGATATTCAAGATTCAAGAATTACCTATTTATTAAAGATTCTAAATAAAGACTTGGAGGGGCGACATTATTTTTTATTTAAACATCTTCGCGTATTTATTTAATGTCACAGGTACAAAATTATATGTTATACTAGTTGACCCAGCAGACGTTGTTCTGCAACAATATAACCTAACAGACCCGGCCACGCGTTGCTGTGACTAAGG
>DWJN01005620.1:0-11323 GCA_018248895.1 Carystus phorcus
AAACGAAAAACGAACAAACGATTTTTACTTTCGAACAATCACGAACTAACGACGAACAAACGATTAAAAATGAAAAAAGGTCAAAAATCAAAAATAGGGGGGCTAACTTCAGTGAGCCTAGGTTCATGGTTTTACACCATCGACGAAGTTATGTAGATTACAAATTAAAAAAATTAAACAGATTAAAAATTAAAAACCGATAAAAACTAAAACCGATTATGATAATAGGACATTCACAGAGTAATTAAATTAAAGAAAGACTCTATGTAAATTTGACAAGCTTGAAACTGTAATGTCAATTCTCATAAACAAAGTTGAAAATAATAAAATAGGTAGGTACCTTGATTTATTTATAATAAACGTATACTACATTGATATTAAATATATACTAATAGGATATCCTACATAGTTTGTGTCAAAAGATACCTAATGATAAATGATATTAAAGGTATATTGGTTGTGTAAAATAATAGTGTAAAGTGTACAGTCTCAGAAATCTGTTTTTGATAGGTATTATGAGACATCGAAAAAGAGTATTGGACACACAAATTATTGTATACCTTTAATCTTATTTTTTTTAGCTGAAAATGGCCGATGATAAAATAGACATAGAAGAACATGATATTCTGGATAGTCCATACATAAGGCGTATGTTTCCGGATATTTCTGTTCTTAAAAAAGAAGTTATAGATGATCATGATGAAGGTAGGTGTAAAATTCTGTTTCGGAAGTAATTGGTTATAACCATATTTTGTGCAATATGAACTGAATGAATTTTAAGAAGAGAAAATGAGTTAAAAGAAATTCAATAATGGCTTTAAATTTTCTGATTATTAAAGCAGTGAAACAAATTTTTTTAATCCACACAATTGAGACACTATTTCCACTGTGAAGCAAGAATATTCACTCATTTATTTAATACTAAATTTTATCATACTAATTTTGTGTAATAGTAAATTCTAATTGCAATGCAGCAAGAATCTAATTATTTGTAAATATTTTTACAGTGTTAATTAAAGAAACTCCAGCCAATAGTATCGTACAGCAGAAAACAGAGAACTGTCTAGCAGTAGTAATGAATAATAATGTCAAGACAAATCTGTACTGTTCTGGTAAACACAAAGTTTTTGATGCTAAACTTACTGCAAGTAAATTTATTGATCATGTTGAAACTGATAAGAGTCCTACAATAGTAATTGATGAAACTGATGTGACAATGCCATCTTTCATAAGTAAAACAGCACATCAAGATTTCGGTGTTATGTTTACAGAAAGTATTTGTATGCCACTTAATGATGCTGAAAAGTTTCCAACAATAGAAATTGATGAAATGAATGGATCTTTGTCAGATCCATCAAATAAACCCACAGATGAAGCTATTGTCACAAGATTTTCAATTAATCAATTTAAAGAAATAAATAAAGTGGAGTATCCAACAATAGTAATTGATGATGACAATGTGACTTTGCCATGTGTTTCAAATAAATCAGCAGGTCAGGCTTCAGGGAGAAAATTCTCAGAAAGTAATTGTAAACAAACAAATGATTCTGAAAAGTATCCAACAATAGATATTGATGAAACTAATCTACCATGGGATTCATGTGAATATCCTACAATAGTAATTGACGAAACAATTGAAGCTATATCACGTCCTACAAGTAAACTCACAGATCAAGTTATTGATACAAAACTATTAGATTATAAGTTTAAAGATATAGAAAAAACACAGAAGTATCTAACAATGGTACTAGATGAGGCTAACGTGGCTTTGCCAAGCTATTCTGGAGAACCAGAAGATCAAGCTTTTGGGAAAAAACCTTTGAGTAATCAAAATTATACTCATAATAATAGATTTGATAATAAGATAGAAGTTAAAAAATGTGTAAAAACTACTCAGGAGACTAGTAAAGCAACAGGGATCATTCGAAAGGAAACAATTGAAAAGAGACAAAGTGGATCGTTTCTACTAAATTCTAAAGTTATCAGTGAAGAAACAGTATATAAAAGTAATGTGACAATTCTAAATCAAAATACAAATTTATCACAACTTTCAAAACAGGGTGAAAATAGAATTCCATCAACTGTTATTTCTAATGAGTTATCAAGGTCACATAATGCTGATGATTCCACATTAGAAAAGGGTGGGTGGAAGGGAAATAAAATAATTCTAGGTTCAAAATTAAGCACTATAAATTCTAAAAGTAAAGTGTGTGGGAAACATAAACATAATGTCTCAAGCAATGTTAGAGTCTTGCTAGAAAATCTAGGAACATTCTTGAGTAAAAGTAGTAGATATTGCAAAACTTGTTTGATATTATTTCCAAGTAATAAGACTTTAGCTGACCATAGGACCCTAATACATTCTCATTCAGAAAACAATGAATTGAGTAAGTCAAATAAGATAATAAGAAATATAAAAAGGTTGGTAAATATAAATAATAAATACAGATGTAGTGTTTGCAGCACAGTCTACGCTTCAACAAGTAATTTATTGAGACATAAAAGATGTGTTCACTCTCTGCAGATTAAAAAAAGGAAGAGAAGACCAAATATAAATCACAATATTCCACCGCCACCACATGGCAAAATAAATGCAGAAACAAATTTGAAATGCAAGCATTGTAACAAAAAATTTTCATCTCAACAAGTCCTCATAGATCATATGTACAATATTCTCCAATCTAAAACAAACAACAATGTTAAAAACTCCATTAAGAATGATAACTTTGATAGAAAAAAAATGAATAAAATATCTCGGATTTTCTATAGATGCCCTTTTTGCTCAAGCTACTTCAAACAAAAAATTACCTATGTTAAACATTTAAAAAATAAACACAAAAAGACTGATAACATAAAGTTGAATAAAGTGGCCTTTGACCCAGTGTGCAAATATTGCTCTAATAAATATTATAATGTCCAGTCTTTTAATGGTCATGTTAGGAAAAGTCATCAAAAGCTACTAAATTTGTCTAAATACCTACCAAAAAAGAAAATTCAAAATAGTATAAAAATTCCTAAATATAAAGAACAGACACAATCTAAGATGTATAGTAACACAAATGACAGAGGCAAAGATCAAGTGTACCATGAAGCAAGTAAGGATGAAAAAAAATGTGAGGAATATTTACTGAAAACTGTTTTTTTTAAATGTGATAAGTGTAATGTATGTTTTTTAAGTGGCAAAGAGGCAGCTAACCATATTAAACATGAAAATACAATAAGTTGGGAATGCACAAAGTGTTCTTATATGTTCAAAAGAGAAGAACAAAATCGACATGCCCAGCAGCATTTGTATTGTGACAGTTTTGAAGTGTTTAAAATTTGTGAGAATACCTATGCATTTTTATTATTCAAATGTCCAAATTGTACAACTTATTTTTGTGAAAAAGATTTCTTCTATCATTACTCTATGTGCGAAATACAATCACCAGATTCAGCTTACTGCAAAACATGCCATATTTTAATCGATAATAAAATAAAAGAGGTACATGACATACATCATAAGATGGTAGGAGGGAAAGAACTCAGTAATATACTGGTTGAAACTGATATAATTACTCGCAATGACGAAAAAGTAAAACAATCAATTGACACAAATAAAAAGTTACGAGATAAGGAGTCAATTTTTATTACTGATGATAGAACTGATGAAGAAAATCATGAAGAATTTAACACCACCCCCAAAGGACTTGAAGCGAATGGTTCGGTTAAATTAGTCGTTAATTCAGATGTCTATATTAATAATGCAGAGAGGCATAACATAAATATAAAAACAGAATTTTCAGCAAAACAAAAGACACAGGAAATGATTGAGAAATCAATACGTTTTATGTATTGTGACACATGTAAAACCTTTATTTTTGTAAATAGAGTACGGAAGCTATATAACCATCTAAAAGGTCGGTGCTTAAATCGTACTAACTACGTCTGTAAATATTGTGGATTAATGTTATCAAATAAAACAATAGATAGTCACCGAAAGTTGCACCAAAATGTGCCAAGTCTAACATTAAGTGATTTCATATTTCACGATTTAAATAATGGTAATCAAATATGTCCACCAGTACCAAAATATCCGAATTGTCCCTTATGCGAAAAACATTTTATCACGAAAACAGCAATCATAAGTCATATATGCAGTGAAGACTACTTAAAGTGCCCGTTATGTAATATAAAACTTTCAAAGGCGGCATTTCCCTTACATTTGTCTTTTCACAATTATTTGCCCAAAAACAAATCTGAAAGATCTTTAGTAGATGTGTCTGTTCATAAAAAAGACTCTCAACCAACTTCTATTAATAAGTTGACAAATCTATTTGATTCAGATAAAAACTACGAGGATAGATGTCTCTTGGTATACATTTGTAAAATTTGTAAGGTAACAGTTGACACTTACGATAGAGTTATCGAGCATTGTCACTATCATATTAATAGTCAAGAAAATGGAATAATAACGAAACCTTGTGATTTATGCAATTTAATATTTGATGATATTTGTTTCGATAAACATAAAATGTTACATTCCTTTAGCCAAAATAAGAAATTTTCAGTATTGACATACGACGCGTTTTATGTTACAGCAGAGGATAAAGTTTGGCTTAATCATTTATTCGGTTCGATATCAAAAAAAGAAATTGACAATATACTTAAAGATTCCATTTACAATTTCGAGCGAAAAATAAAAATGCATGTTCTCCAAGATGGATTACCTGATTTGACTTTTTATAAATGTGCCAAATGTAATAGTTTTGTTAATCCATCATCGTTATACGACCACTGCGCAAAAGACATTCTTTGTTATACATCAAAAGTAGTGCCATGCCGTGTTTGTGGGGTTCTAATGTCCGAGGCATTTCTCATTCAACATGAAAAAATGCACGAAACGCTCAATGTTACAGTAAGATCATACAGGATCGTACTTTTTAACTGTGATGATGATGAGATTATTAATCATTCTTTAAGTGTGCCACGTCGCTATGTTTTATATGAATGTAGGAATTGCAACGGAATCGTGGATAAGAAACAGTTTGAATACCATAGGTGTGATTTTGGGGATCTTTCGAAATGTTCACATTGCGGATTATTGCTATACAATAACGATTACATGCCTCATGTTGTTAAACATAAAGAATTTTGTAGTTTTACCGAAAGTAATATAATTATCATCATGATTGGTGCCGTAAAGGATGAAGTATTGAAAAATCGATACAGACCTTCATTTAGAGGATTAAAATTAGATTATTCACTTTACAAATGTAATAAATGCGATATATGTCATAAGGATAAACAAAGTAGTTTAACTCATAATTGTGCTAAGGACGTCGCTAAAACAAAATGTCTATCCTGCGACTTATATTTCGAAGACAGTTTCTTTAAAAACCATCGTAAGTTGCATGAGTATGACATATTTTTCTCAAAGGAGAAGTTAATGGTATTCGAATTAAATTGTTCAAGACCTAGGAGTGATGAGCATATTATTGTCATTGAAGATGAAGAAGACTTGCAAAGTGTACATTGTGATGCCATCACAGACGATAAATTAAATAACACTAATAATTCTATTGGTAATAATTTGTCCGCTAAAACTATTGTCGAAAAATACGATGAAATATTTAAATGTCCATGTGGCCTTCATTTTTTAACGGAAGAAAGTGCTTCGTTACATTACAATTTAACAAAATGTAATAATCGAAGGTCACGAAGGCAAACATGTACGAAATGTGGGCTTACGTTTAAACCTAATATTCTTTATAGTCACCTTTTAAAACATCATGGCAATAAAAAAGTTTCTTATACATTTAACATAACTTCCATCTCAAAATAGTTGTAGAGCGCCAGATCTTTTTGTCTTTTGTCGTAATAACGCAGAAACTGCGCAAGGAATGGGAGAAGGACAGGGAGACGATTAACTCAGAAAATAACTTGAGAACTATTATTGACGAACCTACCTACGTACCATTTTTTTTTTAAATACCGTCCTAACATTCATTTGTCATTGGACTTTTTTTACTTTTTAGTAACTAAATAGTAAAGTATTTTTTGTTTTTCATATTTTGTTATTTACAACGTACCAACGTTAACCGTAAGAGATTTTATTTTTATACATATTACATGTGATTTCATATATAAATGCTTATTTTATTTATAAAATTTAAAACCTACCACTTAGCAGTTCTTACGCTATCATACTCAAAGAACTAGGTAAGTACAAAATAAAAGTCTCCATCGAAATTCTGTATTGCTTTAACGTCCTAGTGTTGTGAGAAATATAGATAAATTCAGAATTCATCCTTATAAGAGACTTACTAATATAGGGACCATAAGCAGCGAGTTTATCACAGGTACGTTGGCATTAAGAGAGTGAATTAACTGAGAAGATTGTTCCAGTCGGAGAAAATACCTTTTTTCAATTGTAATCGATTTTTTGTCAACCAAGAACCACATTATTTCTCCTTCAATACGTAAAAGAGATTAATTTAAAATTAAATCTACTAATTATATTGAAATAATTTATTAGTAAAGAAGTTCGTTGAAATAATTTATTAGTAAAGAAGAATTAGGATTTACATAAAGGTGGGCAAAAATTTAATTAACAGTGTAATTCGAAATGGTTGTGGCTACACCTTGTATTTTTTCTATTAATTGTACCGTTCTAAGATAGATTAAGGATGTTTAAAATTATAAAAAGTAATAATACGAAAATGCAGCTGAATGTTGGGAAGTTTCTTTAATCAATGAAAAAAGCAAATGTCCTGCTAATTCCGTTGCGAGTTCCTGCTGAAATGTTGCCATATCACAAACTATATGTATAATTTATACCTAGCAGGTGAATTTTGAATAAATAACTTAGATACCAATATCTTTCATCAGTAAATTTTACCCTCATTATAGTATAAGTATTAACTTAAAGTAATGGTTAGATTATTCGAAGGGTCCTGGGTTCGATTCCCAACGGGGCAGAATTTTAAATGATGAGTTTAAATTTCTGTTCTCGGTCTAGGTGTGTATTTAATTGTCTTTGTGTTTTGTCCATGGCATCCATGACACGGTGTATCCTAGTTTGGCGCTATTAGTGTGTGGCGTTATTTATTATTAAAAAGAGTGTATCTAACCTATTAAGATATCTGTACATTGTTTATAACTCTCACTTCAGCATAGGGTACTTATGTTTACTGAAAAATATATAGTCTGCTTTATATACTACACATTGCGGTGACATTACAGAATGACATATACAGACATTGACAGTGAATTATGTATGAATGATCAATGACATATTCCAGATGAAATATTAGAAAAATGTAAAGTAAATAATTCTACATAAATTAGAAGCAGTTTCGATGGAGTGAAATTGAATACGATTTTCTTTTATCTTGAATGCCTTTAACTGTATAATATGAAAGTTCCTAGTTCTTTCAATGAAGCAATAGAGAAAACATCGTGACTTTGTGTTGTAGTTTAAATCATCAGTTCCTCACATTCTGAGTGCTGTAATCAGCAATGTATTTTCACGAACGTTTTTGTCTTTGGCTGGGGCATTTAAAATTATCTCGTGTGCTCCTCACAGTGTCTGTTATATTATTTCTCGTGCCGCTAGTTACACATTACTACTTATCGAAGGTTTGTTCCTATTCTTACTTAGGTCTTTTCTTTGCATCTTATTACCTAGAGGTTTGTATTAACTTCTAGGTCCATCATAATTATTATTATTACGTATAATAGCATGGGTATGACTCTTAGGGAGATATTTGGTGAGTTTATGTACTTACTTAAAACAATGATGACTGGTGGAACTTAAGAATCTCTATTCATCCTTAATTCCCAGCTTACTTCTTAAACCTGGGGTTCATCTTGCTAATCGACAGTTGGGGGTCGGTCTTATTGAGTTCTATACTATATTAGTGATATAATTTTTGTCCTTGTATTTTTGTAACTTATAGAACTTATTTCAAATGTATTTATATTTTATTCATAATAAATAAATGGTAGTAAGTTAATAAAATGAGTGTTCAGACTGTTCACCATTTTATTGAACAATTGTACACTCGGCAAAATTGTGTAGTTTGCACACTGCAGAGGTATAAAAGAATAATTAAAGGCATCATGCTACGGCAGAACTAAGTTTTTAATATGTAACAAATTTACTTGTCATATTTTGTATATTTTAATTATGATCTCGGAGTAACATATGTGCATTTATTAAGATCTTGGTTACAATGTTGTTAATGCCATATTTCAGTTAACATCATGACCATACCATTGTTTTGACAAAATAAATATGTATTATGAGTATGGTTCCTAATACACAGTGATAAAAAAAGTTTAATATTGGACACATAGTCAATGTATGTAAGAGACCTGACTTTACTTTAAATTATTGTAAAGTGCATAGCAATGAGTACAGCTATTCGTTTATAAATCCAACAATATTTATTTAATTATTTTATTTTATGTTTCCCAAAAACTTGTTTTCTCAGATAAGTCTGTATATTAGTAAAGGTACATGGTACTCACAATATTTTGATTCTGTTTTGTATTTTGTTTTAATGGTTAATAAAAATATTTCAGTATGAATCTACTTCTGGATCTTTAAGTGGCAACCCTATGAGACATACTTTAGAAGCACTGGGAGATGTATCCACAATGAATGCTGCAGACCTGAAAGTCAGGATTGAGGAGATGCTCAGAATCAAGGTAAAAAATAGATTTTTATGGGGTTATTGCCTTCAGCCTAGTAATATGGCATCACTGAGGAAGTCTAAAACTCCACCATTCCGGTTCTGTGCCAGTTGGTTGTTCAATTATTCTGAAGTAAAACACAAATCCTTGTCAGTTTGCTTCTGTATAAAAAGGTGTTAAATTATAAAATAAACCTCATGCAGTCATGGCAAATATGAAATTAAAGGCTTATTATTAAGGACACAACACACATATTTAATTTTTATAGCCTAATAGTATGCCCTAGTAGGGACCCTGCATGTAAAGCAAGGGTTCCCAGGTTCGATTTTTAACCAAGGCAGATATTTATGGGACAGATTAAAGTTCATAAATGAGCATTATTAAAAATTAAAGTATATTGAGAGATTGATACAAGGGAAACTAAAATAATAAGATCCTTTCTTAGGCCTCAGTTTCAACGGAACTGCGTGAGCTTGAGGAGCGACGGGGAAGGTTGCAGCGAGAGGCAGCGGCGGCCAGTGCGAAGGCAGACAGCGTTAAGGCGGAGTACTTACGTGCTACCGCCGAACTACAACGTCTCCGGGTTTCCGCAGACCAGGCTCGCTTAGCGCAACTGGAGGCCATTCGCAGAGACTCTCCCGAACTAGCACCACCTGTTCAAATTCTACCATCCAATCTTCCACCTATCCTACCATCCGTGAGTCCTTCGTCTGAGGTCAACTGCCGCATGTATTCCTGCTTCGATCACTCACGGTGCTCCTTGACCTCTGGTTTCCCTATTTATTTTTATGATCCCGACGTTTATTCCCCTCTAACAGGTGCTGAAGTTGATGGGTTTTTAAAAACGACGTTGCGACAGACGCTCGGTTATAATTCTCATTTGACGCAAAACCCTACCGAGGCATGTGTTTACCTTGTGCTTGTTGGAGAGGCTTTTCCTTTCGAAAAGAGTCAAACGTAGGTTTATATTTGTTTCGTAGATTTGTTAAAGTTAATTGGTTGTGACGCTGAAAATATATATTTTTTAACATCTTGTATTGTTTTAGGTCAACTTTACCGTCGTACAAGTTGATGTTGAATGAAACGGCATTGAAAAGTCTTCCGTATTGGGGCGGCGATGGGCGGAATCATGTTCTCTTAAACTTAGCTCGCCGGGAGCTATCAGTTGGCTCTGGTGACGCATTTCGAGGGGCATCAACTGGGAGGGCAATGATCGCTCAATCTACTTTTACTTTAAATCAGTTTCGACCAGGATTCGATTTAATTATGCCTCCAGCGCTCGGCCCTCCAGGCGGCGATGTGTGGGCCGATTGCGCTCCTATGGCACCGGCAAGACGTAAATATCTGTTGAGGTAAATTTATCCCTTTCAATGGAAAAGAATCGGACCGATGTGTTTGATACGTTCATAAACATTATTTAGTTTTCAGGGCTCACAGTCCTCCGCGTCAGGAAGTAACAACGATGACGATAAATACTTGATAGACGCTCTGCAAAAGATGGCAAAGAATGCCCCATCTTCGGATTCATTTCTTTTACATTTTGAGTGTGATCCACCCGTCGAGAGACGCGCGGTAATACCGATAGGCGATTGGGCTCTCTGTGGAACTGACAGGTCTCGAAGGGCGTTATTGCGAGATTCTACCTTCGTGTTGCTACTTGCTCCTGGTGACCCCAACTACGCTTCGACAGCGTTATTGCAGGCTCGGTTGTATGAAGCTTTACGGTCTGGCTCGATACCTTTGATTCTGGGCGGCGATAGAATCACTTTACCCTACGACGAAGTTTTAGATTGGCGACGAGCTACTCTTTCTCTTCCTAAAGTCCGTGTGACCGAGTTACATTTCTTGCTCCGAGCGCTATCAGATTCGGATTTGCTCGCGTTTCGAAGGCAAGGAAGAGTGTTATGGGAAAGATATTTGAGTTCGGTACAAGCTAGCATGGATTCGTTACTGGCAACGTTGAGGATGCGGTTAAATATCCCACCTCGTCCCGCAGCACCGACGCTGGGAGCTCCAGCGTTTAATGATTCGTTCTCGCCACCGAAGACGGAAGCGCCCGCCGTTGATTCGGAGCCGGAGGAGACACTCGGGCCGCTGGAGGCACCTTACCCGAGTCCATCGTATCGGCGAAATTATTCTCTGGCTTTATTGCACGGGTACGAAATGTGGAATGATTGGGGCGAGCCGTTTGCTTTGTATCCGCAATTGCCGTGGGACCCGCCTGTGACGTCGGAGGCGCGGTTTATGGGTTCCGCGGCAGGGTTCCGGCCGATAGGTGCGGGCGCGGGGGGTTCCGGGAAGGAGTTTAGCGAGGCGCTGGGAGGAGACAGACCCAGGGAACAGTTTACAATCGTAATTCTCACATATGAGCGCGAGGCGGTGCTCGCGGCGGCTTTGGCGCGTCTTCGAGGATTGCCCTACTTAAATAAGGTAAGTCTATACAAATTCACATTCAAAATCATCTAGGTTTTACCTTATTACATTTATGCACGTTATTTTTTGATCCTACCACCGTTTCGGAAAGGTGCTTTTAACCTTTCGAGTGCCTATGCACGGATCCGTGCAAGTACGTCGACTGCTTAAGCACGGATCCGATCTAAGTATTTTGTGGATCCGATGCCGATCTATTTTTTCGAAATTTTAA